>JARACY010006959.1:0-12415 GCA_029255725.1 Scrobipalpa atriplicella
ACGGATACAAACGTCAAACGCTATTTCTGTTGCGACTGTGGTATACCCCCCCACCTCACCCCTCTAGCCAATACCCCACCCCCTCGCACTCCCGCGCACTTCTCTACAGTAAACAAGTGGTGTTTTTGTATGGATTTAAAAATTAGGTTGTTTGATTCCGAAGCTCGATATAAACTGGCTAAACCTTCCGCGTAGAAGAGAACTTGCGTTCTGTAAACATGACAAGTGGAAATTATGGTGTATCGGCGGGCATATGTGTTTATCTTGGAAGGAATGGCGGGAGAGCTCGCACTTTGCGTAGGTGGTCGGGTATGCAAGTTTTAAGAAAAAGTGATGAGAGCAAAGGTGATTCTTGATTTATGACAAGAGATGTGGATTGTGGACGTCCGAAAGATGGCTTCTGCACCGCAGTTGCTAGTGTCTAGTGGCGTTTTGGTTATACTTCTGGGTTTTCATTGAAATTCTAGGCAAGCCTCATCATACACCGCGTCCACACAGGGTGCAAAGGACAGCTACCCGCCGACTGATATGATATAGGGGTTACTCAGGCAATGCAACTGAATAACTTTCATAAGAAATTCTTTCAGGAAATAAAAAAAAAATTGACTGGACTGGCCAATACTAATTGTCTGACCAATGTAGTAATTTTGTACGGGGAAATCACTTTCTTTGTATGGCGAAGTCACTTTCTTTTTTGGTGAAAATTTTATATCATGATCATAACCTCTGGATTGGGAGCCCATGATGGGTCAGACCACAGATTGCAGAGACATTTAAATACATGTCCTTTCAAAAAGAGTATGATTTTAAGAGAATTGAGAATTTCTTTATCAACCTAAGTTACTCATTTATCAGTTGAAATGTGATATCAATAAAACGCAGATACGTCACGGATCCCCATGGCAAGGGGTGAACGGACCAGCGGTGCGGGAAACCATGACGTATGGTGTTTGCGCTTATTGCGCTTAGCGGTGCGAGAGCTGTGAATTTGGCTGTGGTGTGACGTCATGCCATGTGGATAATGTGGCATATCCTGTGGTCTGGATATGTTTGTTATTATTTTAATATTTAAATAAAAAAAAACAGCCTACTCACATAAGGATTTGTAATCCATAAAAGCTGAAAGGTGCTTTCCAACCGATTTTCTTTCACCTTTGTAAGCTCAACTGTCCTGAAAAATATTACCTAGGGGAAAAAACATTTTAATACCAATAAAAAAACTCAGTAAACCATCAAAGGCTAGACAACGAAATGATTCAATAATTCCTAGAATTTCTATCTGAAGACTTGTCTGTATTAATATTTATTTTTGACGACCTTTCGAATTCAAAATCAGACCTATGTAATTCCGATCTATTTCCATTGACCTGACGAAATCCCACCGTGTGCGTTCGCATTCGTCATATTATTTGAGTAGGTACTTGAAAACGTGGCGAATATCAATAATCTATTTCGGCTCGTATAATAGAAGCGCAAGAAAAACAAACAGTTCGCGGAATGTATCGACAGCTAGCATGTCCGGGCGTCGTTTCATAAAGGAACAGAACAACAAAACTAATAGAAATGGTGTGATTAGATAAGACCAATTAGGTTTTGATAGGATTATATGAAATTTTTGACTTCTATATATTTTTTTAACATAAATAAAATTAACACGTCGTCGTCGGGCTTCCAGAGTTATGTTATCGCGACACACAAGAAATTTTTTGGACAGATTAAAAATATTGTGTAGCGTGGCCACCGGTGGTACAACCCGGTCTGAACGTGTTAAAATATTTGCTAACATACCACTTCTATTCATTCCACTATCTGCGGTGTCAAGTCAAGTTTGTTGTTGTATCCCATGATTGACGACAGCGCTGCGCCCGCGTCGCGTAACTCATCGCGCAGGGATTTGGCAGTTGGCACAATTTTCTCAGAGCTACATCGATAAAATAACAAAATCATTGGAAAATTATCACTTTTGTTTAAATAGATAGTTCAAATAATATTCTTCTGTAGCTCTAGTTTAGAAATATAATCTTGGATTAAGTTGTTCAGTTCCGTAGACTGAGCAGTTTATGGGAAGCTGTCCCTTACATTACACCCTGTATGTGCTTATAGGCTACTTCGAATTTTCATCCATACATTTTCCTAAAACTCCCAGACTTCTTCGCCCATTACTTATCACGACGCCAGGGTTGTCCAGGATGGCGGTAAATAAATCAGTCCCGGCACTACTGAATAAAACAGCTGTCTTTGATACATCTCCATATTATCGCGATCCATTGCTCTGCGGCAGACCCCTCGGTACAGTCGGCTGAATATACAGGGTGTAAAATTTGCTGACAAAACTTCATAACCCATAAAAAAACGGAGACAGCGGTCGAGTCACTTTGTATGGGAGGGCCGAATTTTATTTTTATATTTGTTAAGTTTGTAGGTTTTTAAGCATGGGTATGTTCACAACATGAAGTTTGGTCATATTTTTTTTTACACCCGGTATTCTAGGTATATGGATATGGATGTTAGACAAGTGATGGTACAGTCGGCTGCATATCTCTATGGATGTTACGCGAGTGACAGTCCTGACAGCGGAACTGAATATTTTTAAAGGTATTTGAAGCGGAAAGTGTGCCGGGTTTGAAACTTTGAAAGACAAGTTAGGATGTGATGTTATGCCTATTTTATGTATATTATTTGTTTTCTTGAATATCAGATAAAACGTAAATAAAAACGTATCTTTCAATTTATTTTCTTTATAATATTAAAGAAATACTATAGCCGAAAACTTACTACTTAAGTACTTATTAATTTTAATTATATCTGGTGCTTTCATCATCGGGAAAATATCGAAATGAATACGGTACCTAGTTACTTTTCTTTACGATAACTTTTACAGCTACTTTGAACCTGCGACCACATTATAGTTACCACAAAAACTACAACAGCGTATGAAATCCACTGTACATCGCTGGCCACCACTGGACAACAACAAAAAGTGTTAAATCTCCGGAGGGCGCGATTACAGTCAGACGGACAGCGCATTATTTATGTATGGCGACCGTCCCGGCATAGCCTACCCATCTCTCGCGCCTTTATGCATATTTATGCATATTTATAGGTAGACGACTGTACACGATCTTATCCAAATGTGTTGCAAAGCAAACTGTGATTTGACCGTATGGTGACTATAACATTATTGTATTTAAGATGGGTAAAGATAAAGTAGTCTAAGATTCGAGCCAGACTCTCGATCTAGAAGTTATGGGTTCGATTTCAACAGAAAAAAAATGTGTTTGACAAAAAAGTTATATTATTTGGTTGGGATCTATAGTTTTTAACCACTGCACTTATGCAACATGGAACTTTCTAGTATATTGTTATCACCAAATATTAACCAATCATTACGATTCCCTCTTTGCTTTAAAGCCTATCCATTGACAAGGCAACCCGAGGATTTATAATGCGGTAGTTATCTACTGAATCCAAGCAAAGGTTATCGGAAATCTGCGCGGGCGCAGGTGACACAGACACCGGTGTAAATTAGGGCTGCCGATTGATAGTTGATAAATCGATGTATATTTATATCGATAATAATGGTCTAACAAAACTTCATCATTTACCTACCTTACTTATCAAAATCATCATAGGTCGTCATGTCTTTGCTAGAAGATTTAAACAGTGACTGGAATGCAAATTTTCTGATGGCTGTACCTACAAGCCAAGCCTTTCTTAAATTACCTAAAGCTGTTACACTCTTCAATTATATTCCTCCACAGTCATTGCAATTTTATATGTTCACTTTGTTATTAAACAATTTCGTAGTTTTATTGGTAAACTCGGATCTTCCATGCATATTATCAAGCAATTTGGTATTTAAACTCGCGATGAAATCTTGATCATTCAACTATTGAAATTTAAGTATCGATACTTAGTTGTGCAGCACTATTTTATTTGCTAATCGGGCTCTCGCGACACGATTGCAGGTTTATGGGTGCAGTAGGGTCAGGTTTATATTTCACTAAGTAATGCTTTATATGTGCAATCCATTCTGTTTGTGGTTTATGAGTAGTATCAATATTGGTCATAGTAAGAGCAAATCAATCTGATAGTCGATCAGATTCACTTTTGGAAAATCAATTTTCAGAAGTACAAACATAATCCTATCTTCTGAAAGTTTTTTTTTCATATTCACCAAAATGAAATAGAAAAATAAACTTTAGGAGTTCATAATAAAGCTATTTTTTGCGCCGCATAATCATCATGGCCTACTGTTTTAGTGATGTGGTTTTCAACTCTGTTTATCTTATGAAGCTCCCAGCGTGAATTAAATATTTATGCATACAAATTAATTTCATCCAACTATGTTTCTCTGTACCGATGTCATTGATGTATCACAAGCGATTTAACCGTGTAACATAAATGAAGCTTCCACACATGTAATGATTGCTAATATACGTATTTATTCAAACATTATAAATAAATCTTCGATTTCCAATAGTACAGCTTCTTCTAGAGGCATAAGTCATTCAGACACGTGGTTTGGAAGCCCTTTGGGTGCTTTTACGTCAACCGACTTTGGACTTATAAAAGAAGTTGCCTTAGGTTCAAAATAATCCTTGAAAAATAATTAAGGGTTAATAATTTATGGTGAACACATTTAGCAACAGAACTGTAATAATTTTATTGGTTGTATACTAATTACCATAAGCCCAAAGGGCTAGAATTTAATTTAATTTTTCGCTTAGTGTTTTTGATCTGCGTTTTTTGACCTGTTGTTGGTTGTGGTTTCGTTGGTTTCATTGGTAAAATCATGTACTTTACTAAAAATTAATGGTTATTTTGTTAACTTACTAAAACAGTAGGCCATGATGATTATGCGGCGCAAAAAATAGCTTTATTATGAACTCCTAAAGTTTATTTTTCTATTTCATTTTGGTGAATATGAAAAAAAAACTTTCAGAAGATAGGATTATGTTTGTACTTCTGAAAATTGATTTTCCAAAAGTGAATCTGATCGACTATCAGATTGATTTGCTCTTACTATGACCAATATTGATACTACTCATAAACCACAAACAGAATGGATTGCACATATAAAGCATTACTTAGTGAAATATAAACCTGACCCTACTGCACCCATAAACCTGCAATCGTGTCGCGAGAGCCCGATTAGCAAATAAAATAGTGCTGCACAACTAAGTATCGATACTTAAATTTCAATAGTTGAATGATCAAGATTTCATCGCGAGTTTAAATACCAAATTGCTTGATAATATGCATGGAAGATCCGAGTTTACCAATAAAACTACGAAATTGTTTAATAACAAAGTGAACATATAAAATTGCAATGACTGTGGAGGAATATAATTGAAGAGTGTAACAGCTTTAGGTAATTTAAGAAAGGCTTGGCTTGTAGGTACAGCCATCAGAAAATTTGCATTCCAGTCACTGTTTAAATCTTCTAGCAAAGACATGACGACCTATGATGATTTTGATAAGTAAGGTAGGTAAATGATGAAGTTTTGTTAGACCATTATTATCGATATAAATATACATCGATTTATCAACTATCAATCGGCAGCCCTAATTTACACCGGTGTCTGTGTCACCTGCGCCCGCGCAGATTTCCGATAACCTTTGCTTGGATTCAGTAGATAACTACCGCATTATAAATCCTCGGGTTGCCTTGTCAATGGATAGGCTTTAAAGCAAAGAGGGAATCGTAATGATTGGTTAATATTTGGTGATAACAATATACTAGAAAGTTCCATGTTGCATAAGTGCAGTGGTTAAAAACTATAGATCCCAACCAAATAATATAACTTTTTTGTCAAACACATTTTTTTTCTGTTGAAATCGAACCCATAACTTCTAGATCGAGAGTCTGGCTCGAATCTTAGACTACTTTATCTTTACCCATCTTAAATACAATAATGTTATAGTCACCATACGGTCAAATCACAGTTTGCTTTGCAACACATTTGGATAAGATCGTGTACAGTCGTCTACCTATAAATATGCATAAATATGCATAAAGGCGCGAGAGATGGGTAGGCTATGCCGGGACGGTCGCCATACATAAATAATGCGCTGTCCGTCTGACTGTAATCGCGCCCTCCGGAGATTTAACACTTTTTGTTGTTGTCCAGTGGTGGCCAGCGATGTACAGTGGATTTCATACGCTGTTGTAGTTTTTGTGGTAACTATAATGTGGTCGCAGGTTCAAAGTAGCTGTAAAAGTTATCGTAAAGAAAAGTAACTAGGTACCGTATTCATTTCGATATTTTCCCGATGATGAAAGCACCAGATATAATTAAAATTAATAAGTACTTAAGTAGTAAGTTTTCGGCTATAGTATTTCTTTAATATTATAAAGAAAATAAATTGAAAGATACGTTTTTATTTACGTTTTATCTGATATTCAAGAAAACAAATAATATACATAAAATAGGCATAACATCACATCCTAACTTGTCTTTCAAAGTTTCAAACCCGGCACACTTTCCGCTTCAAATACCTTTAAAAATATTCAGTTCCGCTGTCAGGACTGTCACTCGCGTAACATCCATAGAGATATGCAGCCGACTGTACCATCACTTGTCTAACATCCATATCCATATACCTAGAATACCGGGTGTAAAAAAAAATATGACCAAACTTCATGTTGTGAACATACCCATGCTTAAAAACCTACAAACTTAACAAATATAAAAATAAAATTCGGCCCTCCCATACAAAGTGACTCGACCGCTGTCTCCGTTTTTTTATGGGTTATGAAGTTTTGTCAGCAAATTTTACACCCTGTATATTCAGCCGACTGTACCGAGGGGTCTGCCGCAGAGCAATGGATCGCGATAATATGGAGATGTATCAAAGACAGCTGTTTTATTCAGTAGTGCCGGGACTGATTTATTTACCGCCATCCTGGACAACCCTGGCGTCGTGATAAGTAATGGGCGAAGAAGTCTGGGAGTTTTAGGAAAATGTATGGATGAAAATTCGAAGTAGCCTATAAGCACATACAGGGTGTAATGTAAGGGACAGCTTCCCATAAACTGCTCAGTCTACGGAACTGAACAACTTAATCCAAGATTATATTTCTAAACTAGAGCTACAGAAGAATATTATTTGAACTATCTATTTAAACAAAAGTGATAATTTTCCAATGATTTTGTTATTTTATCGATGTAGCTCTGAGAAAATTGTGCCAACTGCCAAATCCCTGCGCGATGAGTTACGCGACGCGGGCGCAGCGCTGTCGTCAATCATGGGATACAACAACAAACTTGACTTGACACCGCAGATAGTGGAATGAATAGAAGTGGTATGTTAGCAAATATTTTAACACGTTCAGACCGGGTTGTACCACCGGTGGCCACGCTACACAATATTTTTAATCTGTCCAAAAAATTTCTTGTGTGTCGCGATAACATAACTCTGGAAGCCCGACGACGACGTGTTAATTTTATTTATGTTAAAAAAATATATAGAAGTCAAAAATTTCATATAATCCTATCAAAACCTAATTGGTCTTATCTAATCACACCATTTCTATTAGTTTTGTTGTTCTGTTCCTTTATGAAACGACGCCCGGACATGCTAGCTGTCGATACATTCCGCGAACTGTTTGTTTTTCTTGCGCTTCTATTATACGAGCCGAAATAGATTATTGATATTCGCCACGTTTTCAAGTACCTACTCAAATAATATGACGAATGCGAACGCACACGGTGGGATTTCGTCAGGTCAATGGAAATAGATCGGAATTACATAGGTCTGATTTTGAATTCGAAAGGTCGTCAAAAATAAATATTAATACAGACAAGTCTTCAGATAGAAATTCTAGGAATTATTGAATCATTTCGTTGTCTAGCCTTTGATGGTTTACTGAGTTTTTTTATTGGTATTAAAATGTTTTTTCCCCTAGGTAATATTTTTCAGGACAGTTGAGCTTACAAAGGTGAAAGAAAATCGGTTGGAAAGCACCTTTCAGCTTTTATGGATTACAAATCCTTATGTGAGTAGGCTGTTTTTTTTTATTTAAATATTAAAATAATAACAAACATATCCAGACCACAGGATATGCCACATTATCCACATGGCATGACGTCACACCACAGCCAAATTCACAGCTCTCGCACCGCTAAGCGCAATAAGCGCAAACACCATACGTCATGGTTTCCCGCACCGCTGGTCCGTTCACCCCTTGCCATGGGGATCCGTGACGTATCTGCGTTTTATTGATATCACATTTCAACTGATAAATGAGTAACTTAGGTTGATAAAGAAATTCTCAATTCTCTTAAAATCATACTCTTTTTGAAAGGACATGTATTTAAATGTCTCTGCAATCTGTGGTCTGACCCATCATGGGCTCCCAATCCAGAGGTTATGATCATGATATAAAATTTTCACCAAAAAAGAAAGTGACTTCGCCATACAAAGAAAGTGATTTCCCCGTACAAAATTACTACATTGGTCAGACAATTAGTATTGGCCAGTCCAGTCAATTTTTTTTTTATTTCCTGAAAGAATTTCTTATGAAAGTTATTCAGTTGCATTGCCTGAGTAACCCCTATATCATATCAGTCGGCGGGTAGCTGTCCTTTGCACCCTGTGTGGACGCGGTGTATGATGAGGCTTGCCTAGAATTTCAATGAAAACCCAGAAGTATAACCAAAACGCCACTAGACACTAGCAACTGCGGTGCAGAAGCCATCTTTCGGACGTCCACAATCCACATCTCTTGTCATAAATCAAGAATCACCTTTGCTCTCATCACTTTTTCTTAAAACTTGCATACCCGACCACCTACGCAAAGTGCGAGCTCTCCCGCCATTCCTTCCAAGATAAACACATATGCCCGCCGATACACCATAATTTCCACTTGTCATGTTTACAGAACGCAAGTTCTCTTCTACGCGGAAGGTTTAGCCAGTTTATATCGAGCTTCGGAATCAAACAACCTAATTTTTAAATCCATACAAAAACACCACTTGTTTACTGTAGAGAAGTGCGCGGGAGTGCGAGGGGGTGGGGTATTGGCTAGAGGGGTGAGGTGGGGGGGTATACCACAGTCGCAACAGAAATAGCGTTTGACGTTTGTATCCGTGGTGGCGCCTGTTCACTGTCAACTTTACAGAGAAGTGTACGAGACAGAGACGGCATAGATACGAATATAATCAGGCTAATTTAATTATGTAAGGAAGTAAATGACCAACAGGAACAAATAGCATAAGATTTCAAAAAAATACTAAGTACATTTCAGTATCTAAAGCATAAACTATTTTACTGTAAATTGAATTCTGGTGTCCAAAAAGTCCTTTAGTAAATATAATAGAATAACACATGTTAGTGCTACGCCGTAGCAAGATGACATAAGTCGTAGCAACCCGCAAATTTTACAAGGTCACTGAAAATTTATTAAATTCTTGCTTATGTGACTAAGTTCCGTGCCAGAGCTTAATATTTCACCTGTTATTTTGCGTTTTAGTAGAGTGAATACCAAATTTTGTAAAAAAGGAAATAAAATAAGAAAAGTAATAATACATTTAAAATTTGCAACGGCAGGATTTGTACCAGCGATAAAATAAAACAAAAATAAAATAGTTTTAAAGTCGCTTCTAGTTCACAAAGCTGCTCTGTGCACCTAAGGAGGGCGCGTTAAAATTGAAAATAAATTCAATATCAATTTGAGCGCGAGCCAAGTGCTGTATCGCGTCGGTGCCGATACACGTTACACGACGTTTATGTGGCATGTGGCGGGTGGCCACTCGACGACCGCCGCCCATACACGTGTACCACCGGAATGTAAAACTCAGTAAAACTAATGGCATGGCATTTTCAGCAACGATAAACTCATATTTTACATACTTACATACATACAATCATGCGTTTATCCCAGATGGGTAGGCACAGCGTTAACGACTTGGTTTTGACGTTTATTTAGATGGATCTGTATATTGCTAAGTAGTTACAGGTTGTCAGTTATCAGCTCAACGCCTAAATTATTATAGTACACTGATACCCTCGTATCCCTTAGCTGATTTTTACAGCATGCCCGGAAGGAAAAGCAGCTGGCACATTCTTATTCTATCGCTCTCAATCCAGCATGATGGAAGTAACAACCGAAAACAGCAACCGAGAATGTGTGTCGTTTTTCTATCATCGGAATTTGTGCAAACAACATTGAATGTCATTATCCTACCGATCTATTAAAATAGGCGGGTTTGTTTGAGTTTTCAGAACAAATGAATTTCCATCACCTATGAATACCAAGTACTGTTACGGTGGGTCCGAACCCTGTACATTCCAGACAGTAACCCAACACAAAGCCTATATCACTTGTCACATTACGACCGAGCCAACCAACCCTCTCTTCTCCGACCACATACAGATCAGACATTCAGTGACAACCAGAACAGAACCGATGTATTCTGACGTATGAAATGTAAAGACATTTGATTAAATGAGCTTTATTTGGAGCGATAGAAAAACATAGAATGTGCCAGTGCATCTCCTCCTGGGCATGCTATACTAAAAACCAGCTAAGGGATTCGAGGGTTTCAGTGTATTGTAATTTAGGCGATGGGCTGACAACCTATCAGTACAGCAATATACAGATCTAACTGAAATAGCCATCAAAATTTGTCAGACGTGGCGAAACGCCCTTAGTTTAGGTCATTGACGATCTGCTTACCCCATTAGGGTTAAAGGCGTGATTGTATGTATGTATGGAACCCGAAGCTTTCAGTGTATTGCAAGGGCTAATCACTACATCAATACCTACACAATCCTATACAAAGAACACAATTTGATTCGGAAAAAAAAAGACAAAATTCAAACAATTTTTCATTTCCTGAAAAAAAAAAACTGGCGTAAGTTGTTCAGTATCGTTGACTGAGCAACCCCTATCAGTTTGCGGGAAGCTATCCCTTACACCCCGTATATGTCTAGCTGTTATCTGCGGCTAAGCTGTCAATTATATAGCCATTATATCGCCTTTGCTAGCAGCGACAGGCAGACCTGCGCCTGAGTTTCTGCTTGGGCGTAGCGTGAGAAACAATAGTCGTGGTAGCTACGTAGGTATCTGCATATTCGTTGGAATGTGACGTAGATACATACTAGACTACAATAGCGGGGTACAATCAAAGATAGCAACTGATGGGCGCTTTTCCACTAGACGGCACGGCAACGGCACGTCACCGGCACGGTGACGATCACGTGACAATACCTATGGGAATCGATGACATGCCGTGCCGGTGCCGTGCCGGCAAGTGGAAAAGCGTGTCATATAATTTCATTGATTTTCATACATTATGTCATCCACGATACCGTCGACGGTACCGTGCCGTCGCTGTTGCCAGTGCCGTGCCGTTTAGTGGAAAAGCGCCCGATGGGACCGACGGCTTCGAAGCGAAAAATCAAGTTAAAAACGGTACCTATATTCCACTATTTTACCACGTACCTACTTCATCATCATCATCTCCCTAACCTTTTCCCGTATTTCATTATATTGTGAAAAATTACTGAATGCTCTTCTGCAATCATTGATATATCTGCAATGGTAAAATGGAAATCAGGTAGGTGCGGATAGTATCCCGGATTGTTCAGTAAGATGCAATGTTCTAAAATTTCCATCACTATGATATTCAAGTGTTTATGAATGAAAAGCGATATTTATCTTCTTATTTTAGATCTTGTGATCAAAATGGGTTTTTTACGACGAATCCAATAAAAGATTTAGTTTTATTGCGACGGAAATGTTACATTTAAAGACTGCATAGTCTTTAAGGTGTTTGCTAAGGTTTGGGGACTTAGCCATTCTATTTTATTTTCATCGATTTCATAACAAACACAAATTCCATTCCTTTTGAAATTGTGTTGTGCTTAAACAAATCCGTTTCGTGTATGAAGTGTTACAAAAATTAAATACATTACCTAAAACTTAAACACACCATCAATGTAAAAAACTTATGGCGAACACACCACATCCCACGACACCATCAGATTAAATGAACAATCAGCCTTGAATTGACACTACGATTCAGTGACAAAAAAAAACAATAGCCATCTATTGTAGGTACCTACAGCAATGTAGATTATTAAAGATCCCATCGACAAAGCTGATCACGAATGGCTGGAAGCGTGACAGATGAGGCCGAAGATAACAAATGACAAACAGGAAAAAAACAAACAACCAATAGGACTGTGACAGTTAAAGGAAAGATATAGGCGTAGGAAGCGCAAGCGAGATGACATGAGGGTTTTTTTTATTTGGCTAGCTAGCTATAGTGAGGCAAGAATGCAACCTTTGTAATGTCTTCATAGCCACCTAAAAGTCCTAATTCCAGGGTACAAAGTACACATACACTGCCTCTCTGCTCGATAAAAGAAAAATGTCTTCGTAGTGAAGAAGTGTAGATAAGTG
>JARACY010006960.1:0-12389 GCA_029255725.1 Scrobipalpa atriplicella
GAAACGTCATTCCAATACAAAATGTCCTGTCAAATCCGCACTCAATATTGCTCTCAATCTTGAGAGATTTATAAATACGAGCCTTAGTATTTACACTGGTTATTTGTACACAACATAATTAATTTTTTTCGAGGACGTGCAATAAATGTAAACATCTATTTTTGTATTCTCTCCATTTTTGTATTGTCTTCTCTCCCAACGTGATGATGGCGTTTTACCAAGTGACAATTGCAAGTATAAATAATATGTATTTTTGATTCGTTTATAGGTAGCTATCAGATGTTTAAGGTGACCCAATGAGTTCAATGGCGCCTTTCAGTCTTTTGACATTCAAAACTTAGATATTTTGACCTTATGTTTGATGTATTTGAAACACAATAAATTTATTACTTGTGTAGACGTCACTGAGCTCATTGAACGGCTTAAATAGATAACCTTCACTTCTGTAGGTCTGCTGTAAGAAATTTCTTTTTAGAGATAAGCAGTGCCTGTTGTGTCTGTGTTTCCTATGTATTTTGTCCTTTGTACTTTCTGTGTACAATAAATGGTTAAATAAATAAAGAAATAAACCTCTTTATTTAATCAACACAATTTACAAAAGTACATAAATAGCCCAATTAAATCCCGAAATACACTCAATATTCTGGATACAACTGACTTCCAGCGTTTACCCATTATCCAATTAGCTGGACATCAGAAGTGGGATCCGCCGATTAATCAAACAGTGGAATAAACTGTTTGCTGTAAATCCGACTACATTCGTTTGTTTAATTAACCGCCATGAAATATGGTAATCTTTTGACAGTGGAGTTAAAAAATATACAGAGTGTAAGGAACAGCTTCCCGCAAACTTATAGTCAAACAGTCAACGAAACTGAATAAAGTTTTTTTTTCTTTCAGGAAATTGGTTCGTCGGAGGTGAAAGTTGTTCAGTTTTGTTGCTTGAACAAACCTTATCAGTTTGCGAAAATCTTCCCCTTACACCCAGTATATAAAATGTTTTTTGAAATTGTTTTGATGACTTTTCACGTTTTTTTTTTAACTTTGCATAGCGCGACGTATCCGACGTACCGCTGCGAAGCTCTTAAAAAGTGCGCGCAGCGTCGCGTCGCCTACCGTCTCGGTGTGAACTGACCCTAAATCTGCCTTTTACCTATATTTCACAATTCATAATGCACTAAATTTTTTGGGCTTATTCAAATTTTCGCTCGCAAATAATTAAGTACCTTCCTTTTCAGCCAACGTTCGTCGAATTTGGGATGAATAATGCTATTAGTGCACACAAAACTAAGCAAGGCTCAAATTTAGTTCACTGTAATATTCAGTGCGCTTCTAATTTTGTACTGTTATATTCAGTGCACCTGAATTTAGGAAACACGGTAATTTCTCTTCGAGGCAGTTAAGGGCGCGATCATACAACCTACGGCCACCCCGCGGTTATCCCGTGTTGTACCCGCGTGGCATACACCTTGAAGCATTATAAGCATTTTAAAAATAAGAGTTTCTTATGTCACACTAGATTTCCGCCCCGCGGTTTCACCCGCAGCTAAGAGTTTTCCCGTGCGATTGAGTTCCCGCGCTGTTCCTACCTTTAAAATTGACGGAATTTCAATACAAACTTCCATCCCCTATTTAACCCCCTTAGGGGTGGAAAATACAA
Organism: Scrobipalpa atriplicella; assembly: GCA_029255725.1. Classification (NCBI taxonomy): domain Eukaryota; kingdom Metazoa; phylum Arthropoda; class Insecta; order Lepidoptera; family Gelechiidae; genus Scrobipalpa; species Scrobipalpa atriplicella. The sequence continues at coordinate 1,661 of JARACY010006960.1, forward strand.
AAACGCTGAAACACGTATAAATTATTTTTTAATCATTAGCCTAAATATAAAATTTGAAGATTCGACCTTCAAAATTGACGGACTTTCATACAAAGTTCAACCCCCCTTTTTACCCGTTTAGGGAGGGAAAATCCGGAAATCCTTTCTTAGTGGGAGGTTACGTTATAAGAGGAACTTGCTCTCTAAGTTTAATGATTCTAGCTTTAGTAGTTTAGGCTCTGCGTTGATGAATCAGTCAGTCAGTCAGTAAGGACAAACGATTTTATAAATATAGATAGATAGATAAGGCAAATGACTGTCATACGTATGCCGCGTACTTGAAAAGTCGAAACAGCGTCAAGGCTGAAACGAACAGATTCAAATCAAGCTGGGCTTTGTGGATGTAAGTTTATATACTTATAGATTACATAATCTGTTCGCCTCCGCTTTGACGCCGCCTCGACTCTTCCTGTATGCCATGCGCCTTAAAACACAGTCAACAAAACTGAACTTTAAAGGTGTTTTTTTTTTTAGGAAATTTAAAAACTAATTTACTTTTTCATACTTACTATCCAGGTGGTCATTTTGTACGAGAAAGTTAATTTTTTAGACTAAAATTACGCATATTTCAAATCGGCTTATACGCGCTAACTAACGCGTCTAACCGCGAGGCGACCGCGCGTCGTCTGAACAGGCCCTCACGGTGAAATGCAGTGGGCTCGATTTTGTTTATCAATTAACAATGCATCCGAGCCGGGCCAGCAAAGATTGGTTAATTACTGAGAATGGCCTGCATAATAAATTTTGTTCCCTTTTCATTTTGGTTAAATATTTACTTAGTGGTTTTTTCTAAGAGATCATTTTGGAACTACAGTTGTGGACAAAAGCAGAGAGAGAAACAATAATCTTTATATTGGCATGAGATTTCGGCTCCCAAACTAGGATTCCAAGGTAGGTATTTACTATGGGGATTTTGAAGTGTTACTTCGTTGTTTTTTTTTTTTTTCAATCCAATTTCCTTACTGCAGTACAAGGATGAGTTATTGGTACAAACAACAGTTCATACACTAATATAATTTTAATTGGAAAAAAAAAATGAATACTATAAAATAAAAAATATAATAATTATACTCTGAAGCCTTTGCGCACCTCTATTGGCTTTTAGACAGTGGCCAGTATACAAGACAATGAAGACAATCATCATCATGATCATCATCATCAGCTATTAATACGTCTTGATACGGCACGAGCCTACCCTGGAATAGGGCAATGGTCGACCCAGTACAGATTGGTCGACTTCGCACACAACCTTAGAATTGCTTCTTAGGTTATCCTTCACCGTAACAGCTCCGAATAAACGTACCTACATAATATAAATATGAAATTCGAAAACCGAAAACCACATTGGTGCGTGGTGGGATTCGAACCACGACTTTCTTGGAGATTTCCATGAAGACAATGCATTATTAAAATTAACAGTTTAATGTCATGCTGAAGAGAATCACATTATTAAACCATTTTAATGTTTTCACTGCCGCTTTTCCAGTTAATCGTTTTAATATATTTTCCATTCATTAATTGACTTTTAAGCGGAAATATCGTATTAAATACAAAATTAACATCATCAAAATTGGATTTCCTTCTGAATATTAAAGTCCCTTTCATGTGGACATTTAACCAGTGCCAATAAATTGAATTAAATTACATATTTAATATTCGATATCATCATTATCGTCAGTTAATATTACCACCAGAAGTCAACGATGATGATGTACATTGCTCTCGATTCTGGCCGCCTCGTTCTTACCTTATTTTAAGATAGCGCTGTCACTTGCTTTACTTTGACATAAGAACAGGATAGCAAATAAACACGTGACTTTGACCGGTTTTTATTGCATAGCATAATGCTGTGCTGTTGGTTCATAAAGTTGTGTTCGTTTATTTTGGTGTGTCTGTTTTTTTTACCGCTAAAAGGTTTACCTTGTGGCGAGCACACAATTAGTGCTTACTCGAACATTAGTGAGCATTAGAATTTATGTTTTATTTCAAAAAGTTTGTGTTTTATGTAAAAACAGTTCTAGGTGAGTCTACTTAATTTTAACTACCTACTAAAAGTTATTATAAGCTTTATGTTTTTTTAAAGATAATTCATAATTATAAGTTAACGGTCTAGATAAGCCCCAAATGTAATATTTATAAGATTAAACATTAAAACAAAAATAAAAATAATAATTACTGTGAAACTGTTGAGATTACCTACAATAAATATTTAGTTCTTATAACAACACACCAACGGCCCCATTAAACATTTTTTAGAAGCCTCTGATACCTAATTATAAATAGTTCATAATTTTATTGTAATTTGCACGCATTGTGAGAGGCCTATACGCGGTTTGGGAACTCCATAACAATCATGTTAACTATTTACGAGATAAACGACTACTCCATGCTGGACTGGGAGTGATAGAAAAACATAGAATCAACAAACAGACAGACAGATAGAGTCTGTTCGAAAAGAGAACAGGCATAGAATCGGAAGGCGCACATTTGTATTAACTATCCCACGGCTGGTTGCGTTGCGTGGCGTTTATGCCTAGGTCTTTGACCTAAAACCTTCAAAATTTAAGGTTACTGTTAAAGACTTGGGCATCATAATCCTCACATGACCAAGCGACAGTTAATTAAATACAAATGCGCGCCCTCAAATTCCATGCCTGTTCTCTTTTCGAACAGACTCTAGACAGGTAGACAGACAGACAGACAGAGTTACTTTCGCATTTATAATATTAGTATGGATAGTATGGATGTAGTATGTAAATAACGATGGAGTAGAGACGAGAGAATGCCAGGTTCAATGCTCGCGGCCCAATTCCAAAATCAATCGATCCAATTTGCTCCTTAATTTAAAGCGATACCTAGAATGGATCACCGAGTAATTTAAGGGACAAGATTTTGCGTGAATACATAACTACGTATAAGTTTATACATATTTATGTATTTCGTATAGTCACCCTTTGTCTCTTTCGGTAAACAAAGCATCAACGACCTCAAAAAATCCTTTAGGAAACAAATTAAGCCACACACACAAACACACACACACACACACCCTTAGGACATAAGAAAATCCTAATTATCTTTTTAAATTAATGTGGGTTAAGTACTTGTAGAGGTCAAAGAACTCACTGGTGTACATTATTAATATAGGTTACAAGTTAACCCATTAGGGATACAGGCGTGATAGTATGTATGTAAAGTACGAGCAGTAGTATATGCCCTGCGAATTGAAATACAAAATTATCTTACTACATACATACATACATACATACATATAGTCACGCCTTTATCCCTTATGGGGTAGGCAGAGCGTCAACGACCCAAACAAAGGTCGTTCCGCCACGTCTGACAAGTTTTGAGGGTTGATTAAGATTGATCTGTATATTGCTGTAGTGACAGGTTGTCAGCCCATCGCCTAAATTATAATATACTGAAACCCTCACATCCCTTAGCTGGTTTTTACGGCATGCCCGGGAGGAGATGCAGCTGGCACATTCTATGTCTTTCTGTCGCTCCCAGTCCAGCATGGAAGGAATTATCAATAACAATTATTAATAACAAAATTATCTTACTCCTGGTACTATTCAAATGCGAGCATAGGTGAATGTCAAGATACACTTGAAAATAATATAAACGGACAGATTTATACCGTTTTGCATATGCATCAGTTTCGATATTGGGTCTGACCCGCCGAGATCACTCCATAACTGAGTTTGGAGCTACTTCAACTAGTGTTGTAAGAACTAAGTTATCAATTGGACGTCGATAAATATTTCCAATCGTGGCTACTGCCCGTGTAACCGAGTCAACACGTTACCTAAGTGTATCGAGCCAACGCGTCGTTACCTCTGATTTTCAACATTGGTTGGCTGGTCTGAAATAACTGACTGTTAATCAAATCTTACTATAATAACGGCAGAAAATCTTGAACCCCACTGTAAGTATACGTCCCCTTTATTATTTTTACAGAACATATTATGTAATTAAATTGCAATGTTTTCCAAGAGGACTGCTTCTTTGGCTATTACTTATGTAGCGTGAAATTAAATATTTCTTAGATTCTATATTCTTATACCTCTCAATAACTAATGAAATACGACTATTAGAAATAATATAGCACAAACACAAAAAAAAATCTAATGAAATAGTTATGCCATCAATGTAGATAATCAGCATCTGCTGTCATCATGTGCTGCCAACGAGGGCGATGTAACAATTTCTCTTTACATACACGTTTAAGTATCGATATCGGTAAAATATCGATATTTTGCCCATCCCTACCTATCTCTAAGCAAGATGTGCTGCCAACGAGGGCGATGTAACAATTTCCCTTCACATACACACGGGACTGCCTCATCGAGCATACATGGACAATCCATTTGGAAGCACTTTAGTATCGAATGTTATGCGAAATATGCAAAGGTGTAGTTCGAATGAAGAGCTTGATAAAATTGGATCACTTTTTGGTTTAAAAGGGTCAGTTCACACCGGGAAGCGATCCGACTTGAAGATGCATCTCGTTGTACCAAGGCTGCACTGCGCAGCGCAGCGGAATTTCCGAGTTCAAGTCAATGTCTTCTTTTTGAATAAGTAGTAAATAAGTTCTATATTGTATCACGCGCAGACCGAAGAAGCGCTGGCCACATAATTATTATTTAGTCCTCTTTAGTTGAGCAACATTGAAGTTAGATATGGAAGTGCAGTCTGTTATTTTGCAAATTGCTCGGTATGTCTGAGGTCAGTAATTTACACTTCCATGAACTTAAATTAGAACTCGAACTTGTACAGGTAATCCAACTTGCTCGTTCTCTAGCTGACAACGGGTTAAGTTCATTAGCAGAGATAGCCAATAACACAGTTAGTAGAACTACCTCCGTGGTCTAGCGGTCTGAGCCATGGGCTCACGACCCGTACGTCCCGTGTTCGATTCCCGGCGGGGGACAATGACTTTGTGTCGTTGTTTCTAGTTTGGTTAGGACATTGCAGGCTGATCACCTGATTGTCCGAAAAGTAAGATGATCCATGCTGTCGGATGGGCACGTAAATAGTCGGTCCTGCGCCTGATTTCTCTCTGGTCGTGTCAGTCAGTCTGTCCCATCAGAATAAGAGATTGAAGGAATAGAGAGTGCACTTGTGTGTTGCGCAAACACTTAGGTACTAAAAACTAGTCCCGCGCAGTTGGCCGTTCTCTGGGAGATTGGCCGCCGTCACCGAAAATCGGTTGGGAGGACTATTCTATAAGAAGAACTGAGACACTAGAAATAAGTGGAAATGTAAGAACAATGTTTCTAAAATAAAATACCTATCCGTATTTGACGAGAAACTTTTTACAAAGGCGCTAGCGATTATGGTGTCTATCCACTTGTTAGGAATCACAGCGTGGGTGGGTTTAACAGATGGTAATTATTAGGTAACACACAATAAGTTTGTACACATAGCATTGAATATTCGTATGATGTCATGGTAAAATTGTGTCTTACATCTTCAGCCAGCTATTTATCTACTTTACAGTGAAAATTGAACCCATGACCTCCAAACTGCGAACCCACAGATCAAACCACTAGACCACGGAGGCAGTTCTCTCGTAAGAAGTTAGTATCCATTTTATCGGTTATTGGAATACTCTACGTGTAACTTGCACTTTAACGTAACTAAATGATTGGTAACAAGACTCCTCAAACGTTAATAGTTAAAGTTATAATCCAATAGTTGAAGTTTTAACGACCAAGTTAAACCATCACTTTGAATTTAAGTATTAAAGGATTAACCTTTGGATTAACCTTTGTAGGTTTATAGGTACAGATCCATCATTAATATTAAAGACTACTTCTTGTTGGCTTCCATGCTGGACTGGGAGTGATAGAAAAACATAGAATGTGCCAGCTGCATCTCCTCCTGGGCATGCAGTAAAAACCACCTAAGGGATTGGAGGGTGTCAGTATATTATAATTTAGACGATGGGCTGACAACCTGTCACTACAGCAATATACAGATCTATCTTAGACAAAACCCACAAAACTTGTCAGACGTGGCGGAACAACCTTTTATTTTTAGGTCGTTTTCGCTCTGCCTACCCCATTAGGGATAAAAGCGTGATTTTATGTATGTATGTATGTATGTACTTCTTGTTACTATCATCATCATCATCAGCCACAGCTGTTGTTACTATGTCAGACATAAATTAGTCTAAAATACAATTATATTAGAATTATTTATTCTCAATTTTATTTCATTTGATTTGAATATAATTACAGACAATATCTTGAATAAATTACATAGACGAGAAGCAAATTATAATTTGTAGTTGTGAATAAATGAAGTAAAATATAGGGAACATTAAATTTATATGTTTCAATCAAGATCTCATTTGAAATAAGATATTTATTTCAAGAGTTAACTTTATTATACAATTCTCCTAATAAAAGTAAATTCTTTATTTATTTCAAAGACATTTACAAAAACAATTATTATATTTTGTCGTAAGTAATCGTAAACTTTTTAAACAATGATCTTGGTTTATCTTACCCAAACATTTATTTTCGATCGTTTCGATCCATACAGCATGGATTTAACTCAGATTTAATTGTATCCAATTTGGTTAGGACAATGCATACTTTACCTTTCGAAAAACTGCGGGGTGTAAACGTGGGTGGAAAACACCCAAAGTGTATCAATTTAGCAAATCACTACGCTTGTGCTCGCGTAGCACATGTCTACGAAGCAACAATCGTACGTAGCAAATATGCCTACGTCGTCGTAGCTCTTTGTCCTCCTACCATTTTGAAGTGGACGTTATATTAAATTTTTTCCGGTCTAGCCATACCAGTAGAGATATTTTTTTTCTTTTTTTTATCTAAGAACAAATTAATTCTTAATATAAATTACAAGCGAGCTACAAAAGCTGGGATGAACGATGTACAATCCTTAATGAAGGTTTCTGTCGGATTACTTGTTCAAGCGATACAGAAGTACGAGCGGAAGGATCACGGATCTTTTGACGGAGGCGTATGGTGCAAACACAAGCGAGAGCGATCCATGAGTACTAGCGGAAGAATAAGATTTTTTGACGGAGGCGTATGGTGCAAACATAAGCGAGAGCGATCCAAGAGTACAAGCGGAAGGATCACGGATCTTTTGACGGAGACGTATGGTGCAAACATAAGCGAGAGCGATCCATGAGTACTAGTGAAAAGATAAGATTTTATAACGAAGGTGTATGGTACAAACATAAGCGATCGAATCCTTAATGAAGGGTTCTTTCAGATTGCTTTTTCTAGCGATCATAGGGTACGACCCGGGGGATCTTTTGACAGAGGCGTATGGTGTAAATGCAAACATAAGCGATCGAGTTATTTACTCTCAACGGAGTGCGGCGTCAAGCAACTTGTTGTGTTCCATAGGTGCGTGAGAGTGCCAGTGCTATAACAGCCATCCTCAGGGTAAACTCGCTTCATCGTCGACTCTGTCACTGTCGTCTCTGATCTTGTTTATAGTCACAACCCACAAAAAAAGCAATGATTAATCGAGTTTATTCAGTAGTTAATAATTTCTAAGACCTTGTCTACTTTTTTTTGAGATATAATATACTTTCGAAACTGTAATCACATCTTTCTGGATGAGTAATTATGACTTTATGACTAAAATCAACCTATTAATGACAGGTACACTTGCAGATCAGTTCTCCCAATTCTTCTTGCATTTTCCTATGCAAACTAAAAAAACTCAAGTCCAGCGTCCTTAATTTTTTTTTACCAATCGCTTATAACTTGTGCCATATTCCCCGCTATCTATATCCCTTGACAGACAGCAAACTAATCCTTCTGAATCCGTTCCATGAGGAATACCAGTGTTTCTTAGTATATGCCTTATTTATACGTCTTTAAGGCTCATTTATAAAGCGATCTCAAGATTGAGAGCAATATTAAATATGGATTTGGCATGTCGTTTTGTACTGAAATGACATTTCTGATATGAACTCAAACTCGCTGTCATTCTCGAGAGCTGATTATAAATACGGGCCTAAGTCTCCTTTAGGATAAGCATCGTACTTAAAACATCAAAGTTAATGAGTAGGTACTTGTAAATATTGTATGATAAACAAAGAGAACAAGCTATCTTAGTGTTCGATTATTGTAGATCATGCCTGGGCAGCAAATTGCAGATGAGGGCGCTGGCGTGCACCAGAGATCCCCTTAAAACTACTAGATTGAATATAGCATGCTGATGTCAAAAATGTATCTCGAGCTGGATTATGATTATATTTAGTTTACTCATCGGTTTCAAGGATATAGATAGTTCGGAACAAATACACAGCATGTACACATCATATTCATTCCACATCAAATAGATACTAACAAGTTTGAGAGCATTGACCGACCACTGGACGAACACCAATCCTATTTCCCTTTGCGGACTGCTAAAAGACTGAAATGTACTCTCCATTTCGCTCTTTCAATTCATTTTAAAGAGTATTGGTCAAACTATTTTAAAAGAGTGTACTCCTGAGGTCAACCCATTCAAGTTTTACAAAAATCAGCTAACTAGTTTCCAGATAACTAGTTGGCAAGGCGATTGAAGTCGAGTGATTTCGGCTGAAGGACTTGTTTCCACGCCAAGACTCTTTAAAAAAAAGAAAAAAAAACGAATAAGCTTTATGAGTACTTCACTTGTTTCTTTTGCTGTTTTTACATGTTGCTTGATGCTCTCTCAATTTTGCAAAAAGGTCAAGCATATTTTATTATTATATCATGAAATAGCAAAACACTACCGATCAGTCCAGCTGCAGTTTTAGCGCTTTGATATGTAAGGCCCGTATTTATAACCAGCTCTCAAGAGTGACACCGAGTTTGAGTTCGTATCAGAAATGTCATTTCAGTACAAAACGACCTGACAAATCCATACTTAATATTGCTCTCAATCTTGAGATCGCTTTATAAATACGAGCTTAAGTCAAACATATTTGAGATTTTTATAACTGTATTTCTGTAATTCTGAAAATATATTTTTAGAATGCTATGATATGTATATTATTGAACTCCAAACTATCGTTTAGTCTGAGAGCACTGACCGACCGCTACACGAGCTCCAATGTTGTTACACATCTATTTCCCTTTGCGAATAGCAACTGTATCCGATTACGCTTTTTGCAGCTTGCTCTGGAATGCAGATTGCAGGTTTTTGTAAATACTTTATCGCTCGACTGCACGCTGGGAAGATGAGAGCAGCAGTATTATGCAAATTAAAGGTATAGAAGTTAAAAGAAATACCTATTTTCAGCTAGCTTTAGCTACAAATATCCACAATAATGAAACAACGTGATGGAGACATTTGATGATGAGGCGGGACCAATCAGATAATAGCAAGCTAATTGGTGACGGACTCTGGTCGGAAGATGGTCATGTATGTCATATCATAATCTAGGCGGAGCCTATACCACCACTGGTCGATACCAGTCGGATATTGGCCTCAATTCTCGCCGTCCAGTTACTAATTCTAATTCTTAGTGGCGCTGTCACTTTTTGACATTTGACATAAGAACAGGACAGCAAATAAATACATGTTTTTGACGTTCCTAATTTTACATAGTCTGCTTTAAATAAGAACCAAGCATAGAGCATTTTCCTTGTTTTACGTCAAATAAGCAATCTAATGTCAGATTAGGAATGTCAAAGTTGCTATCCCGTTCTTATGTCATATATAAGAAAGTGACAGCGCTACTGAGAATTAGAATTAGTAACTGGACGGCGAAAATCGAGGCCATTGCCACATACTTTTTCATATTTTTTTTTCTTTTCAAAATTCTACTTATTTAGGATTAAACTTCTCTTTATTATGTTTCCCTGCACATTGCTGAACCGAGTGATATTGCATTTTAAAAGTTTGTTTTAAGCCTTATTCAGATTGCAAAGGATTGTATGAACTGCGGCTTCGTATTCAAATGAATCTGCGGATTTCATGCAATTCTAATTAGAGTGACTTTAGATAGATAGATATACAGGGTGTAAAAAAAGTACTGCGTTCCTTCAAACCACATTTTCTAATATTGATACCAAACAACTTTCCCAAAGCAGAAAAATTTTAGCTCAAAAAAAAAAAAATTTGCCTTTTCCATACAAACTTGTAGATGTGGCGATTTGTATAAAGAAGGCGATTTTTTTTTCGAGCAAAAATTTTTATTCTTTGGAAAGTTGTTTGGTATCATTAGTAGAACATGGTGGTTTAAAGGAACGCAGTACTTTTTTTACACCCTGTATAGATTAAACCTTTACTTCATTTCCAACACGACATACCTTTACCTTCGAGCACAATTCTGTTTTTTAATACCTAGTCACGGAAATTGTTTTATCGAGATTATTACCGTTCTTACTAATTTCACAATTTCGAATAAACGAATTTTTTTATGAATACGATTGAATATTTCGCATCGCTTTCCGCCTAAAAAAATATATTTGCATTCAACAAAAGATCCAATTACATCAATCTTGAAACTTAAACAAACACAAACATGCAATATCATTATCACAAAGTAAATATTTTGCAATCAGATAAACCTAAACAACGACCATTTGTTTATATTTTCATCCGTTCTATCTTCTGTACTTTCATATTATGGCAGTTTCATAATCAAAATAATGCATATTTATGAGTAGAAGCTACCATCTTGCATTAACTATTTAGGTAAAATTGTGACTCGTAT
>JARACY010006961.1:0-12387 GCA_029255725.1 Scrobipalpa atriplicella
GGTGAGTGAAAAAAATAACCATTGACACCCCTAGAAATTAAGTTGATAAGTCGCAAATTGCAGGATAGTTACCGGTCTATAATTATCACACACACGTGTGTTCATTTTTGATGGATATAATTTCATCTCCTATAAGTATGACGTAGGCGCGACAGCCCCCTGTCACCCACTTGCTGCATCGGAAGAATGATTTGGGCCCCGACGTGCCTTGTTTCAAAATATACCTGAAACCTTCTAATACTAAACAAGGATTTCCTTTTTGAGTCTGTGTCCACGTCATAACATCTGTAAGTAATAAATTGTATTACAGAAATATTCCAAAACAAATAACATCTATTTTATTTACCTAAAGACGGTGGCAAAATATCTTGTATTTTAAACCTGTCATTCATCTAGGGTTACGGTATCGAAACGAAAGTATCGATACCAGTATCGGATCAAAAGTATCGATTATTATATACGTTATTGATGAATGTAGGGACACGAAGAAAAGTATCGATACTACTCAGTACTCATACTTTGTTTCGATACCGAGTATTTCGCACATACTCGATACTTTTAGAAACAGAACTTGTATAAAAAAAATAAGATACGTCCCATTACTTAGCACAAAGCAATAAATATCTAAGTTTACGTACTGTATCTTAGCTGACGAGCGTTATTTTTGCTTTGCTAATGTTTATACCGATACCGGTATCGATACTTTTCTTCTTCTTCTTCTCGTATTAATAATCGAAATATATAATAATCGATACTTTGATCCGATACTGGTATCGATACTTTCGTTCGATACCGTACCCTAGATGAATGACAGGTTAAATACAAGATATTTGCACGTCTTAGGTAAATAAAATAGATGTTATTTGTTTTGGAATATTTCTGTAATACAATTTATTACTTACAGATGTTATGACGTGGACACAGACTCAAAAAGGAAATCCTTGTTTAGTATTAGAAGGTTTCAGGTATATTTTGAAACAAGGCACGTCGGGGCCCAAATCATTCTTCCGATGCAGCAAGTGGGTGACAGGGGGCTGTCGCGCCTACGTCATACTTATAGGAGATGAAATTATATCCATCAAAAATGAACACACGTGTGTGTGATAATTATAGACCGGTAACTATCCTGCAATTTGCGACTTATCAACTTAATTTCTAGGGGTGTCAATGGTTATTTTTTTCACTCACCGGTATGGCTCCGACACCGACACCGGCACCGACCCGTCTGCCGGAAAACTAAAAATGTATTAAACCGTGCCGTCATATATTAGTACTGTCACTGTTTTTTTTTATTCTTTTAATACTAGCTGTGCCCGCGACTTCTTACGCCTTGTGGTTATGAATAAAACAACGTTCATCATCATAATCATATCATCATCATTCGCTTGCCCTTATCCAATCTTTTTGGAGTCGGCGCAGTACGTTTTCTTCTTCCATTCATCCCTGTTAGCCGTCAGTTTAACACATCATCTTTCACGCAGTCCATCTACTTTTCTTTGGTCGACCTCTCCCAACATATCCGTCCATATTCAAATTCATTACCCTTTTGCCTACATGACTTTCATCCTTCCGCATAACAAGCCCAAATTGCCCATATCATGCAAGGCGATTTCCTTTTATTTTGTCTGCTATGGGTGCAACTTTCAGGCTTCCTCTTATGTACTCATTCCTTATCTTATCCATTCTTGTTACTCCACATATTCATCTTAACATTCGCATTTCCGCAACATGGAGTTTTCTTTCAGCCATCGTTTTTATAGCCAAACATTCCGATTCAATACATGACGACAGGTATTTTTGTTGTATTTTTTTATATCCTATTTATTTGATATAACAAATAATGACCAGTAAGCAGTAAGAATAAAGATTTGATGTTCAGAATAAACTTCTTCTAAAATGAAAGGTGTATTTTTGAATTGCACGATTAGATGAACATAAAAGGTTCACACTTAAGCGCAGGTAGTAAGCACATTCAAAAAATAAAGAAACTGACAACAGATGTCCATTCCAGCTTTAGTATCAACTATGAGCAGCACATCCAGTTCACAAGCGTCGTGCTCTCAGCCGATCAAGTTCGAGATGACGCGGCACGGGAACCCCATCATCACGTGGGGCCGGTACAAGTTCACCAAGAAGCTGGCGCGCAAGGAGAAGGCCTGGTGGGAGTGCTCTGCGCGCAGGAAGGGTGGCTGCCAATGCGTGGTCGTCACCAATAACGACCGCATGGTCAAACTCAAAGGCTGGCACAACCATTAGCTTGTCACAAATGTATATGTCGCAGGTATATTTTGAAAGTCGTGACATTATAATTACACTAGTTGAAATGTCCCGACTTTCACAATATACCTGCGACATTTCAATGGCTAACCTACCACAATTTAATAGCTAACCTAACCTCCGTGAAATTATATTGTCACTAAGAATAGGCCGTTAAATTGTAAGAAATGGAGCCGATTGAAAATTTCCCGTACAATTATAATTTTACTAGCGTAATTATAATGTTACGTCACGACTATCACAATATACCTGCGACATATTATGTCGAATGATGAGATTATTTGATAATTCGATTTTTTGCAAAAATCCTTGGTATTTTGCGAAAACATGGATAATTAGATAATGGTATTATTAACATTTCTCAATTTTACTGTGAACAGGCAAGTTCTTTGCGAAAAAACGAGTCCCCATAGTAAAATTGCAAAACGAAACGCTATTATAAAATAAGAACTCTGATTGGTCGGTCATCGCGCCCAAAGAAAGAACTCCTCTGATTTCAATCAGAATAAGATTAAGTCAGTCAAGTCTAGCAAATTAGAGTTAAGAATATTGAATGTTATTAGGACAATAGCTAGGTCGACTCGCCTTTTCGTTGAGTTTTTTTTACCTAGATTCAAACTTAGAATACATTATATCACTCTAACTACGTGCTTTTAGCGGGTAGGCAAAAAAAATAAAAAGTTGATTGAACCCTTATTATAAGAAGGATTACGTCGTTCGAATACCCAAGACAATGCGGGAACAGATAAGTAAATTGTTTATGCCAAAGAAAATTTTGTTAAATTACCCAACGATTAGGCCTGTATAAATGTTAATAATGAAATTACAAATTTTTATATCATGGTAGAATAATATTTGCTAGATTATCTTTATCTACCTATGTATTCTATTCATGTCAATATTAAATTGAGATCTCGTTAGTTCACAAAATGTACAAAATCAAAATTCCTTCCTTATAATTAATATGCATTTATATAGAATTAGAAAAATGTTTAAAGGGTAAGATAAGTCGTTCATATATTTTAGTAATGTTTATATTGCATGAATTTGGTAATTATTAGGAGTTTTAGGTGTAAGTAATTCTAGATTTCAAGACCATTAAGTGTCAGTATGTACTCGTAGGGGCTTGTGTATTATAGGTTATGTATTTGATATCTTGATTAGCCAGAGGGATTAGGGATACAGGCATGATAATACGTGTGTATTTAGCCAAAATGAAATCCAATGTATTTAGTTATAATATTTGATATTTCATCAGTTTATTTCTATAGCAAGTTGTAAGTACGATTTTATACATTGCTAGTATCCGCTAAGGGAAAGCTAAAAAACATTACCTACTAAGTCATATTAAAATGTATTTGAACTTCCCATAATAAATCTAATAGCTGATTGTAAATTTCGTATGATTTTGATATCTTGATTTTTTATTGTAATTATATTACAAAAATTCCCACTTATAGCACATATTCAATATAAATACAAAATACTAGATCATAATTAATAGTTTTTTTTTGCATTCTTGATTATTAATTTCTTAAGTCACATTTTGGACACTACAAATTATCAACTAAAAGTTGATTAATTGATTGATTAAGTTAAAACGTATGTTGGGATTGGACTGCTTATGGTATACTTTTCTGTATTGAAATTCCTAACCTTTTTAGGTACCTATATTTTTATATCTACAAGTATACCTATTTATTTTAGAGCCGAAGTTCAGTTTGTCGCAGCGCGGGAACTTAGTGGTGCAGATCGGGTCGTGGCGATTCAACAAACACGCCTGCTGGGGATCCAAGGTGCGCTGGACTTGCATCAAGAAGAAGAGCGGCTGCAATGCCGCCATCACCACCGTCGACAACGTCATCGTCAAGACACTCGGCAACCACAACCACTGAGCCCGTGACGTCACACTGTTCAACAAGTACGCCTGCTGGGGATCCAAGGTGTGCTGGTCGTGCATCAAGAAGAACAGTGGCTGCATCACCCCCGTCAATAACGGCGTCAGCTATGTTGGCATTTTTATGATTATTTTTTAACACTTTTAATTACGTATTGAACTTTGTTTTAATCACTACCTAATAAAGATAATGGAGAAAAAAGATTTTTATTTGAAAGCATATAAAAACATAGGTACAAACAGTTTTGGACACTCATGTATGTCACACTTTTTTTGAACAAAACTTAACAGAAATAAACACGTTTTAGATCTTAATCCAGTATTTGCAAAGTCGCAACGTGGGAACCCAGTGATCATGATCGGTCAGTACCGCTTCAACCGAGTGAACAAGTATGGCGGGCGCACGCGCTGGGTGTGCGTCAAGGCGAAGGCGGGCTGCCGCGCTTCGCTGCACACCGTAGACAACGCCATCGTGCGCGTCTGGGGCATGCACGACCCCCATATGGCGCATACCAGTGCTAATCGGTTTTAAGATACTATGAACTCTCAACGTCGAGAACGAGAACACTTTACGTCTAATTTCTGCACGGTGCTGGTGTTGTTTCCTACCTATTTCTTCTAAACTACTTCATATTTCACCGGCTAGTTGTGCGAAATCTTGTTACAAAGGTCGTCATAATCTTCCGTAAACACATGCTGGGCATGTTTTGTCACCCGCTCAAGTGCAAGATGTGGTGATTCCTATGATAATCTGCAACAACTAGTATTAACCTCTTGCACCAATAAATTTTATTTGTCATTTTCATAATAAGTAATAAGGATAAAATAATGTCTATCCATCAGTATTTGAAATCAAATCTGAGACACGTTTATCATGACATGGTGCTTTATTTTATGTTTTTTTTATTTTACTTAGGTAATAAATTAGGTAAGTTGATGATCTTTAGCTTCATAAGTAGAATTTTACATGTAGGTAGGTATAAACTCTTTGAATAGTTTTTAAGTACAACATTTATGTATTTAATACAAAAGATGTCAAGTTTACCTATTATGTAGGCGAAGCTAAGTTCAATGAGTATCAATTAACGTTTTTGTAACTTTGATTCAAATTATCATGGTGGTGGTACATTGTTGGTTAAGCGTTTATTAAAAATCATAATAAACAGTTACAAATTATGAATACCTACTTCTACGTATTTTTTTACAGTATCTATTCAGCGATTTTTATTATTACCAAAATAGCCTAGCCTAGCTTGAATAATCCTATTAAAGTGAGAAGTAGAAAAAGAAATTGATTAATTGCTGATTGTTTATCATGAACATAAGTCTTTTATAATTTGCTAAGTACTATATAAAACATTAATAATCCAAATATTGGTAGACAAAAAGATAAACTGTCAGAAGTACCTAGGTACTGGTTATTTTATTCAAGGACAATCGACTTGAGAACCGTTCAGTAGAAAAGCGCAACAATAACTATTTTTTTATCTATTTTAGATAGATAAACAGATAGATGTACTCTTTATCTGAAAAACTAGATGTGTGCAAATGCGGTCTTATCGCTTATTATTATAATGTTTATCTTTATTTATGTTATGTTATACCTATATGTTAAGATTCTTTAATCGTATAATATTACAGCATCTGAAGTATACCTTGTGTTCGAGACCACACGTCAAGGAAATCCTGTAATAGTGATGGGCAAATATCGATACAATCGTTGGAGTCGCACCCAGGACATGGCAAAAGTTCGCTTGACCTGTGTCAAATATAAACAAGGCTGCCGGGCCACACTTGTAACTAGTAATAATCAGCTTGTGAAAACAATGAATGAACATAGCCATCACTAGCGTAGGTACACTGTGCTGTATATTTTTTTTTGATAATACAAAATCGCATCCCTGCTATTCAGTTTCTTTTCTTTTTGTAGTTTTATGAAGTCAGTTTACCCAGATCTCTTTAAATGGTACTTATTTGCATCGCCACACAGACTCACCACTACGAATTAAAAAATAAACAATTAATGTATTATTATTATTATTTGCTCTTCGTACTCAATATTCTAATGGTTGTGGACATTTTTATAGGTGACGATGATATCACTAACGGTAGCTAAGTGAGCTCTACAGCCACGTCGTCCACTCTTGCTACACATCCACCGCTGCTTTCCGTTCACATCTGAACATGACCGTTGGAGAGTGAACGTGCATTCTCCCAATTTTATCATTCGGTTCCCGTATATAGATGTAACATACTCCGCGGGAATATTATATAAATCTATAAAACAAAAATTGCAAATAATTTATTTATTTAACTTTATGCACAAAAATAGTACACCAGTCTACCTTACGGCATGTGGAAATAACAAGGCAGGTGCAAAAATTATGACTATTACTAAAAAAGTTGAAAACAAAAGAATAAACCTAATTTTTAATAATACATAATATAACATAATACATAGATAATTCATATACATTAAAAGTATAATACTTTTAAATATCTATATAATAGTAAATACAATTATATAATAATTGTATTTATAATGTAATAAATGTAAAAATAAAAATATTACACAAAACGACGATGGAGACGTATTGTTTACATAGAATTTGTTACCTAACTAGTTTAAATTGCCTGTGTTGAACTGTTTCTAATGGTTATGAACATTTCTATAGCTGAGGAGGTCGTCTTCGATAGTAGTGATGTAAGCTCTGCACGCGCGTCGCCCGCTCTTGCTGCAAACCCACCGCGTCTTTCCACAAGCTGCCGACCGCTGAAGAGTAAACGTGTACTCTCCCAGTTTTAACATTTTGTTACCGTATGCAGATGTAATATACTCTAGAGGAGTATTTGGTAGATCTGTAACACAAAATTATCAAAATATTCGACTTTTCGCCTAAGTCAGACAGATGTTTTTTAGAAGATCTCCTTTTAAAACTTTGTTTGTTAAACATTGAATGAGCGACCAACCGCTATCAGGTTGTAGGAAGCTGTCCTTTACACCCATTATAGTACCACTTGCTTTTCAGATTTGCAGACTTTGCTATCGTGGTTCCTATTTAGTCGTGTAACATAATCAAGGAACATAATAAGGGACGCCAATAATTATAGTCAAGATTTAGTTAAATTGTGCGCTCTACGAATCTATAGCATAGCTCGATAGCATTACTATCGATTGCTATCAATTCGTAGAGCGCACAAGTTAACTTAATCTTGACTATAATTAAATTTTATTTTATTGTAGTCCCTTTCTGTTCTCTCATGACAGAAAATGACAGGTATAGACTTCGTGATTTTTGCAACTACGGATTGGTACCATTAACTACTTATAAATACACAACACAGTAATGAAATAAAATAAAACTAAAGAATTATAAAAACCTTTAAGAATAATAAGAGTAACGTAAAATTAATCTTAATTTGTATAAAATCAATGATTTTCATGAATATTATATATTTTTACGATAGTGCCTTCCATTGTATGAACCAATGCCTTACAGCCCTTAAGCCTCTTGCTGCAGTACCAGCGGACCTTGTTCCCTGTGGCGTTCAGGTTCCTGTGAAATTTGTTGTTGCCTATAATCAGCACAGGCTTCCCGTAACGTGACGTTGAGAATACGACATTCAAACCCAAACGCCCGCTCTCGTATAAGTAATCCGTGTCCAAACCTAGAAAACGATGATTAAATTAAAATATTACGATGAATGATGTTACAGCACATCTTTGCTCAGTTATATGGTTATATTATCACGGATTCCGAAGAAATAAGGTAGCATTTTGTCTGTGTGTGGCGATGCAAATAAGTACCATTTAAAGAGATCTGGGTAAACTGACTTCATAAAACTACAAAAAGAAAAGAAACTGAATAGCAGGGATGCGATTTTGTATTATCAAAAAAAAATATACAGCACAGTGTACCTACGCTAGTGATGGCTATGTTCATTCATTGTTTTCACAAGCTGATTATTACTAGTTACAAGTGTGGCCCGGCAGCCTTGTTTATATTTGACACAGGTCAAGCGAACTTTTGCCATGTCCTGGGTGCGACTCCAACGATTGTATCGATATTTGCCCATCACTATTACAGGATTTCCTTGACGTGTGGTCTCGAACACAAGGTATACTTCAGATGCTGTAATATTATACGATTAAAGAATCTTAACATATAGGTATAACATAACATAAATAAAGATAAACATTATAATAATAAGCGATAAGACCGCATTTGCACACATCTAGTTTTTCAGATAAAGAGTACATCTATCTGTTTATCTATCTAAAATAGATAAAAAAATAGTTATTGTTGCGCTTTTCTACTGAACGGTTCTCAAGTCGATTGTCCTTGAATAAAATAACCAGTACCTAGGTACTTCTGACAGTTTATCTTTTTGTCTACCAATATTTGGATTATTAATGTTTTATATAGTACTTAGCAAATTATAAAAGACTTATGTTCATGATAAACAATCAGCAATTAATCAATTTCTTTTTCTACTTCTCACTTTAATAGGATTATTCAAGCTAGGCTAGGCTATTTTGGTAATAATAAAAATCGCTGAATAGATACTGTAAAAAAATACGTATATTGTAGAAGTAGGTATTCATAATTTGTAACTGTTTATTATGATTTTTAATAAACGCTTAACCAACAATGTACCACCACCATGATAATTTGAATCAAAGTTACAAAAACGTTAATTGATACTCATTGAACTTAGCTTCGCCTACATAATAGGTAAACTTGACATCTTTTGTATTAAATACATAAATGTTGTACTTAAAAACTATTCAAAGAGTTTATACCTACCTACATGTAAAATTCTACTTATGAAGCTAAAGATCATCAACTTACCTAATTTATTACCTAAGTAAAATAAAAAAAACATAAAATAAAGCACCATGTCATGATAAACGTGTCTCAGATTTGATTTCAAATACTGATGGATAGACATTATTTTATCCTTATTACTTATTATGAAAATGACAAATAAAATTTATTGGTGCAAGAGGTTAATACTAGTTGTTGCAGATTATCATAGGAATCACCACATCTTGCACTTGAGCGGGTGACAAAACATGCCCAGCATGTGTTTACGGAAGATTATGACGACCTTTGTAACAAGATTTCGCACAACTAGCCGGTGAAATATGAAGTAGTTTAGAAGAAATAGGTAGGAAACAACACCAGCACCGTGCAGAAATTAGACGTAAAGTGTTCTCGTTCTCGACGTTGAGAGTTCATAGTATCTTAAAACCGATTAGCACTGGTATGCGCCATGGGGTCGTGCATGCCCCAGACGCGCACGATGGCGTTGTCTACGGTGTGCAGCGAAGCGCGGCAGCCCGCCTTCGCCTTGACGCACACCCAGCGCGTGCGCCCGCCATACTTGTTCACTCGGTTGAAGCGGTACTGACCGATCATGATCACTGGGTTCCCACGTTGCGACTTTGCAAATACTGGATTAAGATCTAAAACGTGTTTATTTCTGTTAAGTTTTGTTCAAAAAAAGTGTGACATACATGAGTGTCCAAAACTGTTTGTACCTATGTTTTTATATGCTTTCAAATAAAAATCTTTTTTCTCCATTATCTTTATTAGGTAGTGATTAAAACAAAGTTCAATACGTAATTAAAAGTGTTAAAAAATAATCATAAAAATGCCAACATAGCTGACGCCGTTATTGACGGGGGTGATGCAGCCACTGTTCTTCTTGATGCACGACCAGCACACCTTGGATCCCCAGCAGGCGTACTTGTTGAACAGTGTGACGTCACGGGCTCAGTGGTTGTGGTTGCCGAGTGTCTTGACGATGACGTTGTCGACGGTGGTGATGGCGGCATTGCAGCCGCTCTTCTTCTTGATGCAAGTCCAGCGCACCTTGGATCCCCAGCAGGCGTGTTTGTTGAATCGCCACGACCCGATCTGCACCACTAAGTTCCCGCGCTGCGACAAACTGAACTTCGGCTCTAAAATAAATAGGTATACTTGTAGATATAAAAATATAGGTACCTAAAAAGGTTAGGAATTT
This sequence comes from Scrobipalpa atriplicella, assembly GCA_029255725.1. Lineage (NCBI taxonomy): Eukaryota > Metazoa > Arthropoda > Insecta > Lepidoptera > Gelechiidae > Scrobipalpa > Scrobipalpa atriplicella. The sequence goes on from JARACY010006961.1 coordinate 10,205, forward strand.
CAATACAGAAAAGTATACCATAAGCAGTCCAATCCCAACATACGTTTTTAACTTAATCAATCAATTAATCAACTTTTAGTTGATAATTTGTAGTGTCCAAAATGTGACTTAAGAAATTAATAATCAAGAATGCAAAAAAAAACTATTAATTATGATCTAGTATTTTGTATTTATATTGAATATGTGCTATAAGTGGGAATTTTTGTAATATAATTACAATAAAAAATCAAGATATCAAAATCATACGAAATTTACAATCAGCTATTAGATTTATTATGGGAAGTTCAAATACATTTTAATATGACTTAGTAGGTAATGTTTTTTTAGCTTTCCCTTAGCGGATACTAGCAATGTATAAAATCGTACTTACAACTTGCTATAGAAATAAACTGATGAAATATCAAATATTATAACTAAATACATTGGATTTCATTTTGGCTAAATACACACGTATTATCATGCCTGTATCCCTAATCCCTCTGGCTAATCAAGATATCAAATACATAACCTATAATACACAAGCCCCTACGAGTACATACTGACACTTAATGGTCTTGAAATCTAGAATTACTTACACCTAAAACTCCTAATAATTACCAAATTCATGCAATATAAACATTACTAAAATATATGAACGACTTATCTTACCCTTTAAACATTTTTCTAATTCTATATAAATGCATATTAATTATAAGGAAGGAATTTTGATTTTGTACATTTTGTGAACTAACGAGATCTCAATTTAATATTGACATGAATAGAATACATAGGTAGATAAAGATAATCTAGCAAATATTATTCTACCATGATATAAAAATTTGTAATTTCATTATTAACATTTATACAGGCCTAATCGTTGGGTAATTTAACAAAATTTTCTTTGGCATAAACAATTTACTTATCTGTTCCCGCATTGTCTTGGGTATTCGAACGACGTAATCCTTCTTATAATAAGGGTTCAATCAACTTTTTATTTTTTTTGCCTACCCGCTAAAAGCACGTAGTTAGAGTGATATAATGTATTCTAAGTTTGAATCTAGGTAAAAAAAACTCAACGAAAAGGCGAGTCGACCTAGCTATTGTCCTAATAACATTCAATATTCTTAACTCTAATTTGCTAGACTTGACTGACTTAATCTTATTCTGATTGAAATCAGAGGAGTTCTTTCTTTGGGCGCGATGACCGACCAATCAGAGTTCTTATTTTATAATAGCGTTTCGTTTTGCAATTTTACTATGGGGACTCGTTTTTTCGCAAAGAACTTGCCTGTTCACAGTAAAATTGAGAAATGTTAATAATACCATTATCTAATTATCCATGTTTTCGCAAAATACCAAGGATTTTTGCAAAAAATCGAATTATCAAATAATCTCATCATTCGACATAATATGTCGCAGGTATATTGTGATAGTCGTGACGTAACATTATAATTACGCTAGTAAAATTATAATTGTACGGGAAATTTTCAATCGGCTCCATTTCTTACAATTTAACGGCCTATTCTTAGTGACAATATAATTTCACGGAGGTTAGGTTAGCTATTAAATTGTGGTAGGTTAGCCATTGAAATGTCGCAGGTATATTGTGAAAGTCGGGACATTTCAACTAGTGTAATTATAATGTCACGACTTTCAAAATATACCTGCGACATATACATTTGTGACAAGCTAATGGTTGTGCCAGCCTTTGAGTTTGACCATGCGGTCGTTATTGGTGACGACCACGCATTGGCAGCCACCCTTCCTGCGCGCAGAGCACTCCCACCAGGCCTTCTCCTTGCGCGCCAGCTTCTTGGTGAACTTGTACCGGCCCCACGTGATGATGGGGTTCCCGTGCCGCGTCATCTCGAACTTGATCGGCTGAGAGCACGACGCTTGTGAACTGGATGTGCTGCTCATAGTTGATACTAAAGCTGGAATGGACATCTGTTGTCAGTTTTATACATCATCTTTCACGCAGTCCATCTACTTTTCTTTGGTCGACCTCTCCAACATATCCGTTCATATTCAAATTCATTACCCTTTTGCTACATGACTTTTCATCCTTCGCATAACAAGCCAAATTGCCATATCATGCAAGGCGATTTCCTTTTATTTTGTCTGCTATGGGTGCAACTTTCAGGCTTCCTCTTATGTACTCATTCCTTATCTTATCCATTCTTGTTACTCCACATATTCATCTT
>JARACY010006962.1:0-12366 GCA_029255725.1 Scrobipalpa atriplicella
AAATACGCATTCCACTTATATTATGTATAATAAAGTTATAGTAAATTTAATTAGCTTTCATTTAAGACTAAAATTGTACCTGTAGGCCTAGTGATTCTCTAAAAAACGGTTGATAATTAAAAAAGTCAATATTGGATTCAAACAGTTTTTACGTCTTTACGGTTTTATATATCAAATATATATCAAACACTTAATATTTACAAATAACATTCACACATAACTGGTCAAGTGCGTGTCAGGCCACGCGCAATGTAGGTTTTCGTAGTTAACTTTGTGGGAAAAAATCTTAATTTTGAAGACCTGTATCTTGGGAATCACTGGTTCTATAGAGATCGTCTTAGTATCAAATTGTAGCAAATTTAGTCTACTTTTAGAGTGTCCATAATGACTATACCAGTTAGACCCTTCCTTCACTAAAATATTGAGCAGAAACTGAAAAAATACCCAAAATTTTATGGTTTTTCGAGCACACAGAATTTTCCCAAGCACTTTGGAATTGAAAATCTCGTATTTTAATACTGGTTTAAGTCTTAACAACATATAAAAAAAATAGATTGATCTGACCTTTTGCGAGCACAGATGTAGATCTTGACGGGATTAAAAGTAATTGAAAATTTTGGATACAATAACACTTTCAAAATAATATTAATTAAAAGATACTCATTTGTTGAAGTGTTGGTGACAGTTTAATAATAGTATAGAATTTAATCATAATAATCATGCTATAACTGCAATAATTATGATAGCCTATTGACCTGACAATAAGCATAATACCTATTTACATAATTGTTATTACGTATGTTATCTCTTCATAGGTTCATGAAAAAAATACAAAACAAAACAACCTATTTTTGAGTTTTATGGTTCTCATCATGGTAAGCCAACTACGACGGATAAATTTTACTTTACAGATACTTAAAAAACAAACATTTCATTAAACAATTATTGGTACAGTTAATGTAGTTACATCAAATTAGTGCAAGAATCGTTCACTCATATGGGCTTTTCTGTGATCATTCCTTCCCCACAACACCCAGCCCTGGCCTGGACTCTTGTGGGTGTCTTCCACTGGCTCGTCATCAGCAGACATCAGCTGAATAAGGAACATCCGTCGAGGTCTGTCAGATAAGTTCATGTAGCTACCATGTAGCAGCAAGTAGGAAAACACAACGATGTCTCCAGCATCACAGACTATAGGAGTAGCACCTTCCAATGGGTATTTCTTCGGGTCTTGATAATGGAAAACGTGGTCAATGTCGTCACTTTTAGGACCTACGTCCTCTAGAGGACCTAATTTGTGAGAGCCAGGGTACACACATAGTCCACCGTTTTCTGGAGACGCCGGGTCAACACACAAGAAAGCAGCAACCATTGAATGCTTCTTATACGGGAAATAATGGTAGTCCTGGTGCATTAAATACGGGGCACCTTTTCCAGGAGGTTTGCTGTGGGCTTTAGTGTGGTGGAGACAGATGTTTGGAGTGCCCATGATGTCTTCGAGAGCTTCTAGAAGGTTCTTGTTGTGAAGAGCGTGAGCAAAGATTGCACTATGGAACTGCAGGTTATGAACCGAATGTACAGAGTAGTCTTTTTCTTTGGCGGCTTTTTTCATATCTTTACCCTCCCAAGCGGCTTCCATGCCAGGGTTATTCTTCAGACGGAAGAGTCTATCGTATTCTTCAGAGATTGTTTTCATTTCTTCGTTAGTGAAGATGTTCTTTAACTTGATGAAGCCATTGTCCTTCCAGAACTGTTTCTGCTCCTTAGTAAGACGCACCATGCTGTATGTTTTTGAGGAAACTGTTTACAACCTGCAAAAGAAGTGAAAGGACTTGTAAAACAATTAATTTGTAAAAATTCTACAAAAAATAGGAGTATCATTGCACCGATGTGTATTTTTTCAATGATTTTTATGTTGCATAATTCGGTAATAATGGCCTATCGGATTGATGCCCATATTTATAATTAGCTCTCAAGAGTGACGGCGAATTTGAGTTCGTATCAGAAATGTCATTTCAGTACAAAATGACCTGTCAAATCCATACTTAATATTGCTCTCAATCTTGAGAGCTAATTATAAATATGGGCATCAATCCGATAGGCCATTATTACCGAATTATGCAACATAAAAATCATTGAAAAAATACACATCGGTGCAATGATACTCCTATTTTTTGTAGAATTTTTACAAATTAATTGTTTTACAAGTCCTTTCACTTCTTTTGCAGGTTGTAAACAGTTTCCTCAAAAACATACAGCATGGTGCGTCTTACTAAGGAGCAGAAACAGTTCTGGAAGGACAATGGCTTCATCAAGTTAAAGAACATCTTCACTAACGAAGAAATGAAAACAATCTCTGAAGAATACGATAGACTACCTTCCGTCTGAAGAATAACCCTGGCATGGAAGCCGCTTGGGAGGGTAAAGATATGAAAAAAGCCGCCAAAGAAAAAGACTACTCTGTACATTCGGTTCATAACCTGCAGTTCCATAGTGCAATCTTTGCTCACGCTCTTCACAACAAGAACCTTCTAGAAGCTCTCGAAGACATCATGGGCACTCCAAACATCTGTCTCCACCACACTAAAGCCCACAGCAAACCTCCTGGAAAAGGTGCCCCGTATTTAATGCACCAGGACTACCATTATTTCCCGTATAAGAAGCATTCAATGGTTGCTGCTTTCTTGTGTGTTGACCCGGCGTCTCCAGAAAACGGTGGACTATGTGTGTACCCTGGCTCTCACAAATTAGGTCCTCTAGAGGACGTAGGTCCTAAAAGTGACGACATTGACCACGTTTTCCATTATCAAGACCCGAAGAAATACCCATTGGAAGGTGCTACTCCTATAGTCTGTGATGCTGGAGACATCGTTGTGTTTTCCTACTTGCTGCTACATGGTAGCTACATGAACTTATCTGACAGACCTCGACGGATGTTCCTTATTCAGCTGATGTCTGCTGATGACGAGCCAGTGGAAGACACCCACAAGAGTCCAGGCCAGGGCTGGGTGTTGTGGGGAAGGAATGATCACAGAAAAGCCCATATGAGTGAACGATTCTTGCACTAATTTGATGTAACTACATTAACTGTACCAATAATTGTTTAATGAAATGTTTGTTTTTTAAGTATCTGTAAAGTAAAATTTATCCGTCGTAGTTGGCTTACCATGATGAGAACCATAAAACTCAAAAATAGGTTGTTTTGTTTTGTATTTTTTTCATGAACCTATGAAGAGATAACATACGTAATAACAATTATGTAAATAGGTATTATGCTTATTGTCAGGTCAATAGGCTATCATAATTATTGCAGTTATAGCATGATTATTATGATTAAATTCTATACTATTATTAAACTGTCACCAACACTTCAACAAATGAGTATCTTTTAATTAATATTATTTTGAAAGTGTTATTGTATCCAAAATTTTCAATTACTTTTAATCCCGTCAAGATCTACATCTGTGCTCGCAAAAGGTCAGATCAATCTATTTTTTTTATATGTTGTTAAGACTTAAACCAGTATTAAAATACGAGATTTTCAATTTCCAAAGTGCTTGGGAAAATTCTGTGTGCTCGAAAAACCATAAAATTTTGGGTATTTTTTCAGTTTCTGCTCAATATTTTAGTGAAGGAAGGGTCTAACTGGTATAGTCATTATGGACACTCTAAAAGTAGACTAAATTTGCTACAATTTGATACTAAGACGATCTCTATAGAACCAGTGATTCCCAAGATACAGGTCTTCAAAATTAAGATTTTTTCCCACAAAGTTAACTACGAAAACCTACATTGCGCGTGGCCTGACACGCACTTGACCAGTTATGTGTGAATGTTATTTGTAAATATTAAGTGTTTGATATATATTTGATATATAAAACCGTAAAGACGTAAAAACTGTTTGAATCCAATATTGACTTTTTTAATTATCAACCGTTTTTTAGAGAATCACTAGGCCTACAGGTACAATTTTAGTCTTAAATGAAAGCTAATTAAATTTACTATAACTTTATTATACATAATATAAGTGGAATGCGTATTTTGGAAGATATTTTACAAAATAGGTCAAAATTGTGAAGAAAATTCACTTTGTGGGAAAAATATCTTCATTTTGAAGACCTGTATCTTGGGAATTACTGGTTGTATAGAGATTATATTAGTATCAAATTGAAGCAAATTTAGTCTACTTTTAGAGTGTCCATAATGACTATACCAATAGACCCTTCCTTCACTAAAATATTGAAAAAATACCGAAAATTTTATGGTTCTTCGAGCACACAGAATTTTCCCAAGCACTTTGGAAATTGCAAATCTGGTATTTTAGTACTGGTTTAAGTCTTAACAACATATAAAAAAATCAGATTGATCTGACCTTTTGCGAGCACGACATAAGAGGTCATGTATAACTTTACGGAACGGGCATCTGCTACTATTAGTGATTTAATTGAAATTAACTATTTTCTTTGAGATTTCAAAAACATTAATAAAAAAAATTTTAGGCCCCTTTCACTTCTATGGGAAAATAATACACTTGTCTTTTTCTTTTTGTTGCATTTTCGAATTTGCGTTACTATGATATGCTATGATCTAAATTCCTAGCTACCTTCATGTCAATAGGTGAAAAACTGAGTTTTTTACAGGGGCCCGGCATACAGACGGACAGACAGACATGATAAGGGGCCTAGTTGACGCCAAAACCCGACTATTTTTCCACATTTGGATTTGAATACAAATTTAAATACGTCTAGTTCTTATACTTGATAGACTACTAATACTCATAGTATGTAAATGATAACCGTGAGTAGGCGTCCGGGGAACGGATTATGAGTTTTATCACAACGGTCAGCCTAGGCGTAGTAAATGGCAGTCAGAATAGTCAGATAAAGAAATGACCCCTTTATTTATTCAGAGGCACGCTAATAAACAATCTAGATGACTATAAAGATAGGTACTAATATACTTCTGTACTATCTTATGTAAGACGTAACTGCATCCGTGGTCTAGTGGTCTAAGCCATGGGCTCACGGCCCGAAAGTCCCGGGTTCGATTCCCGGCGGGGGACAATGAGTATGTGTTGTCCGAAAAGTCAGATAATCCATGCTGTCGGATGTGCAAGGGCATGTAAATAGTCGGTCCTGCGTCTGATTGTTAGTCAATCTGTACCATCAGAATAAGAGATTGGTTGCGCAAATACTTGGGCACTTTGAACTAGCCCCGCGCAGTTAGCCGATCTCTAGGAGATTGGCCGCTATCACCGAAAATCGGTTGGGATTGAAAGAACTATTATGAAAGACGTCTAACCTTAGAGCATGATCTATAATTTTGCGTAATTTTATAGCAATCTTGACATTTTCATGTTCAAATGTTCATTGCTAGTTTTTCTCGAATCGACGACACCACTATCCTTCTTACTATCCAACACAAATTGTGTCTCGCAAACCCCAACAACATTATCTACATAAGAACCATAACATACGACATACCCACTCGTACAGCCCGCGACACTACAACTGTATACATTTGTACAGTCCTCGACACCCGCTCCCTACACCCACCGATCATAAACACTCATCTCGCAAAAGCTTTCGTCCCTTTTATGCAAATTGGCCACGTTTAGCGTGACTACCAACAGGATCAGCTTTGGAATTGTCATAGATATTTGTTGGTATAGTTTCTGGTGGAATTTATTGTTGCGTGCCTCTAAAGATATTTAGCAAAATTTCCGCAAGGCGAATTTAACAAAACCAAGACTTACTCGTCCTACCACATGAATTTCTCCGATTGTGTTTCTATATGCATGTATCCAAATATTTAGGCTCCTTCTAGGTAAAATTGCTTTACAGTAGATTCTTCTCCTATAATTTTAAGTAAGTATTTATTTTTTTGTAGAAATAAGAGCTCAAACAACTTACTCTACACACACAAAAGCTAGGCTACTACAGGTTTTCTTATTTCTTGATTTCTGGTGTCAATGTGTCTTTAAAGTGTATCATATCGTGGCTGACTTGATGCAAAAAGTCTAAGGCCAAACATCTTTTATCTGCCCGCCAAAAACCTCATAAAAGGATTATTTGTCTGAATCCGTCACCAGGAACATAGCTCATGCACGATCGCCGACTGCAGGGTGCAGACCATCGTCACCAAAACAGACTACCCTTTTTGTAAAGTGACACTCATTTCAGGCACAGGAAATTGGCCGTGACTTCTATCCAGCATGCTTAAATGCTCTCAAAGAGCATTTGTTATAGAGAAGGGGAAGGGGAATAAGGAGAGAATTTCGAAATTAGAATATCTTGTTTATTTTATTTGAACCTGCCAGTATCACGCCATGCAAATAATAAAGTTGGAAGAAAATGAAGACAGCGTCTCAAAATTAGAATATCTACACGTCTCTCTATGATGAAATTGATGAATGAACTTTTCATCTGGTTGTTATTTAAAACCCATCACAAATTCAGTATCTACACGTCTCTCTATGATGAAATTGATGAATGAACTTTTCATCTGGTTGTTATTTAAAACCCATCACAAATTCAGTATGACATTCAAAATTAAACTTTTTTTCAAGCATAATTGAATTCCAGAAATTTGTTGCGTAAGTGGTACGGTAGGATAGCTTACAATTTTACAAAAAGCACTTTTACCACAGAATATATAAATAGTACTGGGTGAACTAAACATTAAAACTAGCACAACTTTGCGAATATTCACCACAAGTACTTTTAAGCCCGTCTGCGAATCGAAACATCCAACGGATTTAAACGTTTATTGGATTAAGCATTACTGTGATGCCAAACCACACTTTTCTATGTAAAGCAAAATTAGCCCTTAATACAAGCGCAAAAATGGCGATAACGGTACAGTAGATACGAGTACTATTGTTGATGTTACTGTTTACGCTGTTACTGATCGCAAAGCAAAAATAAGCTTTGTTACAAATACAGAAAGTCCTTTTGACACAATGTACAATTTTGTACCGTTTGATCCGGGTACCAGATAGAACGTGCCAAAATGGATTTTAATAGACATGATGATCCCCGTTACTGCAAATGACCTGTTTGTGTTTTGGTAGGTGATAGGATATTTTGACTTGATAGGGCAAGTTTTTTTTTAAATTTTATTATTGTCTTTTTTAAACCAATCAATAATAAAAAGAATTTAGGTCCTAAGACACGCTAGTACTAATTATAACCAGGATCATACCAACAAATTTTGCAAACCGCAAAACACGCAAAAAAAAAACTTTCTGCAAGAAATTCCTGGTGAAAGTTGTTCAGTTTCATTGACTGAGCAACCCTTATTCGTTTTTGGTACGCTGTCTTTTTAAACACAGATGTCCTAGACTTACTAGATCTATTTAATTCTCTATATTCTTCATTGAATTAATAAATTAAATTGATCTTTTTCAGCATATTTCAACCAAAACTCAAACCTCTCTAAATAATGCTCAACGAATCACGTACAGGCTTAACAGACATCCCGGCGGTGCACCTTATCAAACGCGCGCGGATTTGCCTGCGATTATCCCGGCAAGAAACGTGCTGAACTGATTTTAATTTAGACACGTTGATCCTTTCGCCGCTGTGGTCTTTCTGTACGTCTATAAGTATCCTCATTCTTGGATTAATAAAGCGATATCATGGAAATATTAAATAAATATTACTTGAATAGGAAGAATTAGAAACTTCTTATCTCACTTAACTCTATGTTTAGAATAAATTGAAACATTCTCCTATATAACAGCAAGTAGGTAGGTACTATAACCTTGTATAACAGAAGTATAACAGACGTAAATACGTCTAAAATGTATGTACAACGCAATTTTACACCGCAAATATTCACTTAATCCAGCATAATAGTACATTACGATACAAGTGCGGTGCGTTGATAGTTACAGCCGAGGCGATATTGTTAGCCCGAGCCGTAGGCGAGGGCTACAAGAAAGCAGAGGCTGTAATTATCAAACCGTACGTATGTCGTACGACGTTTTATAACATATTTGCGAGGAAATAGCTAAAAAATTAAAACAATACAGCGAAAAGAAAAAAAGCGAGGAATAATTTTTACTCGTTCACAAATTAGCGATGCGCGCGCATCCACAGGGGTACGTTCAGTCGACCCAGTTCGATATTTATACCGATCGAATCTTATACTAGTGGGACGCACTGAACGTGCACCTTAGCTGCTGTCAGATAAAACTTCACTTCCGGTGCGCCTCTGAACGGGCCGGATAAAAATTAACCTAGTCGAAATTTCGTCTGCCAGGTGTCTCTGAACGGGCAATATAATTTTTAACCAGGTTAAATTTCGATCGATCGAGCGGCTCTGAACGTACCCCAGATTACCTAGTATATATCGCGCAGCGCTTTTTTTTTTAAGGCAAAGCACAAAAAACCAGCCAGTATTACTAATAAACTAAATTATTTTTTTTTTTATTTTGATACAGATAAATGGTTGTAATTTATTGTAAAAATTAATTAAATCAAAGAATTAAATGTTTATTTTATTATACTTTATCTCCCAAAGTTAATTTTATTTATAAAATGTTGACCACTTTTCTGCCATAAAAACTCTTTGCTAAGATTTAAAAAAGTACCGTTCGATAAACCGTGCGTTTTACCTAATTAAAAAAAAAACTCGTGTGTTTTACAGCACTCGTGCATTTTACATTACGATTACGCTCAAGTACGTAATAAGATACAATACAATATTGAAATTGGTGTAGTAAGAGACCCTTTACGAGCAAATGTGTTATAAAGATAATTAATTACGGCTCGTAAATAAAAATAAGACGAAACATCCATTGGACCTTAAAAATTACCATTTCCACCCCTGGTGACAAAAAGGTAGGAACAAGAATAGTCAAGGGCAGGTTGGAATTAAACAAGTTATGGTTCCGTCGTCTTAGCCCCGATACCCATGCGAGAGTAGTTTAGAAGTCTAAGTTACTTATACTTGGTATAGTATTTTTACCTCACCACTGCCGCTTAGCTATTCTAATGTGTGTAAATGTACTCACACTGGCATTGGCTTAGTGTGCGATGAGTGAGTTCGCCATGGTTAACCTGTAATTACGCACACAGGAGCGCTTGTCCGTACGCACAACCACAAAATATATGGCCGAGCGGCAGTCGTGAGATAAAAATAAGTACTATAAGTAAATAACTACCGGTGATAGAAGTAGTCAGACAATCAGGTGATTCCATCGGCATTGTTAACTCTTGAATATAATTTAACCCTTTCTAAGGCAGAGCATTAGAAAAATTTCATTGCTTTTAAATTTTAGTGCGGGTAGATAAGGTTCAAATTTAGGTGGCAACATATTTGCCACTGCCTTATAAAGACCCGTGGGATTCAAATCCTGATATCAGAATCATAGCGTATAGGCAGGAATTTATTCTTCGTCATACATTTCATGGAATTCATAACAATCGTTGAAAATATCTAAACCTAAACAGTAATATCCTAAATCAAATTCTTTTCAAAATGATGATCAATACAACACAAAGGAACCCTAAAAGAAAATAAATGCGAATACGTATCTCGCAGCAGATAGGCATTTTATTCGGTCGTCAGGTGATACAGGGTGCGCCTCATTACGCGGCGCAGTCGGCTCGTTTGTCAACACCCTCTATTCCCAATTAGGGTGTACTAGGATTGTGAGGGAGGCTGGTGGGATATTTGTAAGCGTATTGCTTAGTGATCGACAGTTTTTTAAGACGTTATGTATGTATGGATAAAAATCGTAATAACGGTTGAACCTAGGCACACGTGCGTACACAGATATGTCTGTGTCACTTTATAAATAGCGTTATTTTGTATTCTGCTATTTTATAAATAGGTATGTGTACAGTTTTTCTAAGTGTAACAAATTATAAGATTGCAAAGTGACGGGTTGTCAGCCCATCGCTGAAATTGCAATATACTGAATACCTCTCTTTTTGGCTTTAACAGGTTTCAGTTCAGCACTCGCTAAGAAGACAATACTTACTTACTTATACTTACTAAGCTGTAAACAATAAGTGCGGGAATATAAGTTAAGGCATAATAAATGCGGAACAAACTAAGGTAATTTGTGAAATTTACAATATCTCTCCTTAGAGAAAAAAATAAGATAAATGAATGTTGCAAAAAGGGAAACGTAACATTCACTCTTTGGTAAAAGTAAATAAAACATTTACTTAATGTCACCATTGGGTTTAATAAATTGGTTTGTAACACCATTGGGTGACACAAACCTTTCTTTGTTTCCACTGTTTTTTTTTATTAGCGCCATTCTTTGAAGCAACGAGAGTATTTTTTTAATAACCTGGCTTCCTTTTATACAGTGGACAAACAGTCTTTTCCAAATTCTTTTTAGGATTTTTATATTACACCGAAACCACAGCCGAAACACCGGTCTCCATACACATCTGGTCTCGTAGGTAGAACATCTTTGCAATAGTTTCGTCAAAGAGCCTATTCCTTTCATCTTTGCGAGTAGGTGTGTCTCGTTTCTATTTCTGTTTTGAAACTGCACATTTTGCACCCCTCGCATATTCAGATGCGTTAATGTTGGCGGCTGCGGAGGTTTCGGACGAAGATGTAGAATCTTTAAAAGCTACATCGTTGGAAAATAATACAGTTTCCTATTTCACTACAACTAATTCATAATTACTTTCACCAGGAAATTCTTTCAAGAAAAAAAATACTTTCCCATACAAAATGACCATGACCAGACCACCTTGATCACACAATTTGTATGAAAAAGCCAAAATGAGTTTCCTGGTGAAAGTTGTTCTGTTTCGTTGACTGAGCAACCTCTATCAGTATTCGGTTGTCCCTTACACTCGGTATAATATAGAACATATTTCCAGCTTTATATCCATGTGTACGGCACATTTTTCTCAGCACTCTACGTCTGTACTCAGCGCATATTGCCGATCCGTGTCGAGATGGGATTGCTCTCGCACTGTGATGCATTCGAACTTCAATATCGAGTAGTTTTAACGATTTTTGTACAGCTACGACTAATTTGTTAATACCTAATCTTCAAAATATTTCCTTTACTGTAGGTAGACAAGCATAGTAAAGTCCGTCTTTCTAGTCTGGAATATAGGTACGTAGGTGCGAGAAAATTGTTGACAGAAAATAATATACCTTACCTATAACCTAGTATAGTTTGCCTACCTACCTAGTAAACAACACAGAACTAGAATTTAGAACATTTTATAAAGTTCTCTCACGACCAACCACAGATTTAAACTACGTTCTTGAGTACCCCCCTACTCGATATTGAAGTTCGAATGCATCACAGTGCGAGAGCAATCCCATCTCGACACGGATCGGCAATATGCGCTGAGTACAGACGTAGAGTGCTGAGAAAAATGTGCCGTACACATGGATATAAAGCTGGAAATATGTTCTATATTATACCGAGTGTAAGGGACAACCGAATACTGATAGAGGTTGCTCAGTCAACGAAACAGAACAACTTTCACCAGGAAACTCATTTTGGCTTTTTCATACAAATTGTGTGATCAAGGTGGTCTGGTCATGGTCATTTTGTATGGGAAAGTATTTTTTTTCTTGAAAGAATTTCCTGGTGAAAGTAATTATGAATTAGTTGTAGTGAAATAGGAAACTGTATTATTTTCCAACGATGTAGCTTTTAAAGATTCTACATCTTCGTCCGAAACCTCCGCAGCCGCCAACATTAACGCATCTGAATATGCGAGGGGTGCAAAATGTGCAGTTTCAAAACAGAAATAGAAACGAGACACACCTACTCGCAAAGATGAAAGGAATAGGCTCTTTGACGAAACTATTGCAAAGATGTTCTACCTACGAGACCAGATGTGTATGGAGACCGGTGTTTCGGCTGTGGTTTCGGTGTAATATAAAAATCCTAAAAAGAATTTGGAAAAGACTGTTTTGTCCACTGTATAAAAGGAAGCCAGGTTATTAAAAAAATACTCTCGTTGCTTCAAAGAATGGCGCTAATAAAAAAAAACAGTGGAAACAAAGAAAGGTTTGTGTCACCCAATGGTGTTACAAACCAATTTATTAAACCCAATGGTGACATTAAGTAAATGTTTTATTTACTTTTACCAAAGAGTGAATGTTACGTTTCCCTTTTTGCAACATTCATTTATCTTATTTTTTTCTCTAAGGAGAGATATTGTAAATTTCACAAATTACCTTAGTTTGTTCCGCATTTATTATGCCTTAACTTATATTCCCGCACTTATTGTTTACAGCTTAGTAAGTATAAGTAAGTAAGTATTGTCTTCTTAGCGAGTGCTGAACTGAAACCTGTTAAAGCCAAAAAGAGAGGTATTCAGTATATTGCAATTTCAGCGATGGGCTGACAACCCGTCACTTTGC
>JARACY010006963.1:0-12361 GCA_029255725.1 Scrobipalpa atriplicella
ATTAAAGTAAGGGGAAAATTACTCCAAACATAGTACCTATTTCAGTCCCTGAAGTGAAGTGTTTATTCGATTTTTTTAAATATTTAACAAGTGCGTATGTTTATGTTTACAAAATGAATCGTAGTGCTCTATATTGACTATTAATGAATTAGTTTTTCCTTTATCTGTTTATCAATGCGTACGTTTTATTTATCTCTTGGTACGCTTCCGTCGTTCTCAATTAGAATTCCAGAAAGATCTTCGATTGATTAGGTGCCAAACTAAGTAGTGCAATATAAGTGCACAGAAAAATTCAATCTATAGTCGTATCGTATTAGTGTATGTGGGTATGTCAGTGCTATTGCGGCTTGTCAGTGAGCTCGCTCTATCGTCGGCGCTGACTTGGTCATCTCTGATTTAATGACCCAAGAACAAAACATTTCCTACAATATGAGTCTCATAATATTTTGTGTCTACATCTTTTAACAAAGTTTCTCTTTTGTTGCAGGGTTTAAAAGGGAAATAAAATAGAGAAGGTGTGGAACACCATAGCCATAGAGCTAGCAGGAGCAGAAACCAATGCGGACCCTCAGAGCGTCATCCAGAGAGTCCCTCGCTACACCGTGAACTTGCGACCCCTTCACCACTTTGATGGTCGCTCCTGCACTGGAGAAAATCACCTATACGCTCTGTCACTTCATTGTTATTAAGAAACTCAACATATTTTTCATCTTATAGTTTTTGTTTATCTGTATTCATCTGAAAAATGGCAATTCTGAAAGTAGTCGGCGCCTCCTGGCTGCGGACGAAGGTCAGCTCCTACATCCTGGGGCTGCTCGGGGTCATCTCTATACTGACACTTTTGTTTGGACAGCTGGAAAGGTAAATATAAACTTGACTATTATTTTATCACCTTATATAAAATCACCAATAAATGATACAAGTAAACATTAAGTTCGATTTAATAATGCGGAAGCGATTCATTGCAACACATTGATCGCAATAATAACTCATAAACGTGCAGCAAACGTGACTCAAGAATGTTATTCTCCCTGTAGAGCTGAAGAGGACGGCAACTACGCGGCAACAGTGTTCTACTCCAACAAGACCGGGTACCGCATCGAGTTCTGGGGCCAGAGCAACGAGCTGGACAAGATCCCGCGCGGAGTAGCGCGCGCATACTTCCGCAGTGACGTCGACCAAACGGGGTAAGAGATTAAAAAATCACAAAAAAACACAAACACAAAACACAACTTAAATATAACAGACGCTGCTTATTTCTTGAAAGAAATTGTGAGTGTTCTTTCTTGCGATCTACGTAAAAATGATAGTCGAGAAATTTCGTTTTAAACTTGATTTATTGAATTTACTTCAAGATAAGATTCCCTGGCACCTGTTTACTCTATTGTCTGTCTTCACAATTTATTAAACAAATATTTTTATAACTCCAGCTCTACTACGCTATAAACTTACTTAGGTAAATATCTTGCTTAACTATATTCATAAATTATTCATGGTTTTTTTCGCGATATAATTGCTCTTGACTCTAATTATAATGTTAAAGGTAGATAGGATCGAAGATAGATAGAGTTAATCATTAATCGAGCTCACTCTAATCAATGACGTTCCACCTCTCACACTCCTCATAGATAATTTATATTTAATAGCATTCTCTTTTCTAGATGGTCACTTCTGGAAGTTGAAACCGAGGGTTCATATCGCGATGAGATCCAAGCGTACGCAGCAGGAATAGTCGAGGGTGCGCTCACCTGGTACCTCATCCATACCCACTTGGAGAACACTATCCGAGCAAAATGCGAAGACACGCCTTTGGAGAAGCAATGTGATAAGCTGAAGGACGCTTTGGATCAGTCGGTTAAACGCTGGAAGAACCACGCTGATGACCAGGGCAAGGAGAACCCGTTTTGGCACCATGTAAGTGTATTTACTAAACAGACTTTAATTGCTCGTGTAATTGGCAATCACTTTATCACCTGCTTTTAATGATCTGGCAAAATGCCAAATACTCTTGAGTAAAGTCGCATTTCCGAAAACATTGCCAAATAATAATATTTTTGGATTTTCTCACGAGTTTACGACATGACGGAAATCAAATTGCATTCCTATTTTGCGATGAACGAGTACCTCTACTTCTACATAATTATACTATTTTGTGTCGACAATGGGCCCGATTCGTAACCATCCCGACTTAATAAAATCCCAACTAAAACTATTGCCATCCCGTTCTGTTCTCTCATGATAGAAAGTGACAGCAACTTATATTAGTTAAGTCGCGTATTTTGCAACCATGAATTGCTACCAGTAGGTACCTGCGATAGTTATCAAATACAAATTTCCAGGTGTCCCTCCATTTCACCCAAATCGACGGCATTTACACCGGCTGGAAGCATGGCATAGAACGAACCGGCAATGAATATGACATCGACATATCGGAACTGTACTGGCTGAACTTCGAATCAGAAGTGGCGGAGATCCAGCACAAGCTGAACATCTCACTAGAAGACCCAGCGCTGCAACACCTGCCGGGGCTAACCAGCGCTTTCCTCAAGATCGCCAAGGAAATATCCGAAGATGGAAGTGTCACAAAGAAACTGTTCGTCGCTCAAAATGCTGCTGGAAGGTAAGAATCCCACGACAACATTTTGATGTCCTCATAGAAAACAGTTTTCGTACCATATGTTATAGTATAGAATAAACTATAGAACTTTAACTGATTGTATTTTGCAGTTACTCTGCAATGACCAAGATCCTGAAGCGCTACAAGTTCAATTTTGACATGACCTCGCAAGATGACATCCCAACCCCTGTCACCCAAGTGGACTTCTCCAGCTACCCTGGCTCCATCACCAGCCAAGACGAGCTCTACGTTCTAAGAGGCAAGGACCTCAGGATGGCTATCACTGGAACTACTCTGAGGAACTATAACGCGAAGTTATGGAAGGAAGTCAACATTACGCATGAAGTAAGTACTTACACTCCCTATTATAAGATAAATACAAAACATCACGCGTCGTAAGTGAACGCTACAGCGCCATCTTTCGAAACCATTTTTGTTTCTTCTTACTATAAATCATTTTTTATCTTTATCAGCTGCCTCTTGGCCCCCGCATCAGCGCCGCGAACCACCTGGCGAACAACGTATCTTCCTGGGCCCACTTGCTGGTCACCAACAACTCGGGTACTGGCTGCAAGCAGTGGCTGGTGGTGGACTTCAACCGGTTCGACAGCATGCATGACGTAACGCCTCCGCCAACCAACGCTGGGGAGAAGGAGGAAGTTGTTACTGAGATCTACAAGTGAGTGCAATTACATGCAGAGAAATAGGATAAGATCTTGAAGGGTGCGAACGAGTTAAAGTTTTAGGTTTTCGACTGGTTGCGTACAAAATGTATACGGTGACCAGATAAGTTAACCCAACCGTGCGTCAGACGCGGTTAGCGAGCGGGTGGATCAAGATAGCTGATCTGATTAATCACCAACATAGAGTAATCCATTTCGTACGCGACTAGTGTAAAACTTGAACCCGCACTGCCACTCACATAACATGCTAGAAGAAGAAGCTAGTTTCAGTGCCAGCATAACCGACCGTCTGTTTCCATTCTAGCGATGTCCGTCACACGGTAGTGCATCGCCAGGGCAAAGGCGGCCTCGTCTGGCTGATCGAGCAGGTGCCCGGGAGAACACATGCGCGGGACATTTCCTTCAAGCTGCTGGAGCAGGGCTACTTCGCCACTTATGGCCTTCCGTTCAGTGATGTAAGTATTAGGCATATCTCCTCTAGCGATGTCCGTCACACGGTAGTGCATGGCCAGGGTAAAGGCGTCCTCGCCTGGCTGATCGAGCAGGTGTCCGGGCAAACCCACGCAAGGGACATTTCCTTCAAGCTTCTGGAGCAAGGCTACTTATGGTCTTCCGTTTAGCGATGTAAGTACTTATTAGGCATATCTCTCTAGTGATGCATCGCCAGGGCAAAGGCGGCCTCGCCTGACTGTGGTCATTGTCTTCCGTTCAGTGATGTAAGTATTCTGAAGCCGACAAGCGTTAAACTTCCACAGAACCTATAATAAATGGTCAGCTACAGTAAGTAATATGTGGGTGATTCTACAATTCTTACATAACCAAGTATGATTATTTATGTGTAACTACTTGTTAGTTATTGGTTATGGCACTTATGGCATTTGTAAATTACCTATACCTAAGCCATTAAAATGTAAATGTCATACACGAGAAGTCTTACGTAAACAATGTTGTCTTATATCTTGGATACCTATAGATGTGTTAAAAGAGTATCTAGGTACCGGAAAGTTTACGATATGAAAAATATGCCTTGCATAACCAAAACTTTATTAGGTATTATTGTTCCAGGACATTTTAAAGTTCATTCACGTAGACAAAATGGAAGAACTCTACGGCAAAACCTTCTCCAAGTCCGAGTCCCCTAGAGCAGTTGCATTTGCAGCCGGTTCCGCAAACGCCACTTCCCTGGAGAGCATCATCAAGCTGATGCGGCAGAACAACGTCACAGCCCTCAGGAACAACGATACCGTGTGCTCGGATGAAGTAGAATGCATAATAAAGGAAGGAGGATGGTCTGTCTTGGGTGTTAGAGGAGACATCGTCAGCAAACATAGAGAACCGTATGGGATTACCGACACTAAAGTTGTTAGCGGTAAGTCAACTGTTGATTGCATTCGAATGATACTCATAATATCGCTAAAGTATATTATATTAGGTATATCCCTATAGAGTAGGCGTAAAGTTTCAATAGTGAGAAGTCTGATCGAAGTAACACATATTCTTTGCTGAAACGTCCATAAAATAGTAAATTTTACGGCCGTTTCAGCAAAGAATATGTGCCTCTATTATTTCTTCACTATATATACCCAAATTACCCAAGTTTATTTTTTTTTTCTTTCAGGCACGGTAAAGCAAGCATCACTAAAGTTCGTCGCAATCGCCAGTCCCCCTTACACCGTGCTCCCACCGCTGAACGCCACCAAGTCACCCCTGAACAAAGGCAACGTAGCCTCCGTGTATACCGACCAGTTCGACGACAAGGCAGAGTTCAACGGCCTCGAGATCCGAGACCTCGTCCAACAGCAGATGGAAGACGCAGCAGAAGAAGCACAAGCTGAACTAGAAAAAGACATCATCAAGCCCTTCCAATGGTCACAAAGCGACTTCAAAGACTTCGCGCACGAAGCCCTCCCTGACACGTGGGACTTCGATTATTACATACCAAACTGGTCGTGGTGAATCTCTTCCCGCGTAGCAATAGTTCGCTCATAATAATTTATTTTTTAATTTTATGCTAAGTGCAGTCACCAGTATACTCTTTGGCTCAAAGGTGAACTTTCGGCCCACGGCTAGTAAATAAAAGTTTTCCTAGTTTATTTAGTTTAAAAGTTTTAAAATGTAGCGAAAATATTTTTTACAAGTGTTATGAAGGGCTTTATATGATGCCACAAGCTGTTGGACGAGGTCTCGGATCTCGAGGCCGTTGAACTCTGCCTTGTCGTCGAACTGGTCGGTATACACGGAGGCTACGTTGCCTTTGTTCAGGGGTGACTTGGTGGCGTTCAGCGGTGGGAGCACGGTGTAAGGGGGACTGGCGATTGCGACGAACTTTAGTGATGCTTGCTTTACCGTGCCTGAAAGAAAAAAAAAATAAACTTGGGTAATTTGGGTATATATAGTGAAGAAATAATAGAGGCACATATTCTTTGCTGAAACGGCCGTAAAATTTACTATTTTATGGACGTTTCAGCAAAGAATATGTGTTACTTCGATCAGACTTCTCACTATTGAAACTTTACGCCTACTCTATAGGGATATACCTAATATAATATACTTTAGCGATATTATGAGTATCATTCGAATGCAATCAACAGTTGACTTACCGCTAACAACTTTAGTGTCGGTAATCCCATACGGTTCTCTATGTTTGCTGACGATGTCTCCTCTAACACCCAAGACAGACCATCCTCCTTCCTTTATTATGCATTCTACTTCATCCGAGCACACGGTATCGTTGTTCCTGAGGGCTGTGACGTTGTTCTGCCGCATCAGCTTGATGATGCTCTCCAGGGAAGTGGCGTTTGCGGAACCGGCTGCAAATGCAACTGCTCTAGGGGACTCGGACTTGGAGAAGGTTTTGCCGTAGAGTTCTTCCATTTTGTCTACGTGAATGAACTTTAAAATGTCCTGGAACAATAATACCTAATAAAGTTTTGGTTATG
Source organism: Scrobipalpa atriplicella (assembly GCA_029255725.1). Classification (NCBI taxonomy): domain Eukaryota; kingdom Metazoa; phylum Arthropoda; class Insecta; order Lepidoptera; family Gelechiidae; genus Scrobipalpa; species Scrobipalpa atriplicella. The sequence goes on from JARACY010006963.1 coordinate 6,240, forward strand.
CAAGGCATATTTTTCATATCGTAAACTTTCCGGTACCTAGATACTCTTTTAACACATCTATAGGTATCCAAGATATAAGACAACATTGTTTACGTAAGACTTCTCGTGTATGACATTTACATTTTAATGGCTTAGGTATAGGTAATTTACAAATGCCATAAGTGCCATAACCAATAACTAACAAGTAGTTACACATAAATAATCATACTTGGTTATGTAAGAATTGTAGAATCACCCACATATTACTTACTGTAGCTGACCATTTATTATAGGTTCTGTGGAAGTTTAACGCTTGTCGGCTTCAGAATACTTACATCACTGAACGGAAGACAATGACCACAGTCAGGCGAGGCCGCCTTTGCCCTGGCGATGCATCACTAGAGAGATATGCCTAATAAGTACTTACATCGCTAAACGGAAGACCATAAGTAGCCTTGCTCCAGAAGCTTGAAGGAAATGTCCCTTGCGTGGGTTTGCCCGGACACCTGCTCGATCAGCCAGGCGAGGACGCCTTTACCCTGGCCATGCACTACCGTGTGACGGACATCGCTAGAGGAGATATGCCTAATACTTACATCACTGAACGGAAGGCCATAAGTGGCGAAGTAGCCCTGCTCCAGCAGCTTGAAGGAAATGTCCCGCGCATGTGTTCTCCCGGGCACCTGCTCGATCAGCCAGACGAGGCCGCCTTTGCCCTGGCGATGCACTACCGTGTGACGGACATCGCTAGAATGGAAACAGACGGTCGGTTATGCTGGCACTGAAACTAGCTTCTTCTTCTAGCATGTTATGTGAGTGGCAGTGCGGGTTCAAGTTTTACACTAGTCGCGTACGAAATGGATTACTCTATGTTGGTGATTAATCAGATCAGCTATCTTGATCCACCCGCTCGCTAACCGCGTCTGACGCACGGTTGGGTTAACTTATCTGGTCACCGTATACATTTTGTACGCAACCAGTCGAAAACCTAAAACTTTAACTCGTTCGCACCCTTCAAGATCTTATCCTATTTCTCTGCATGTAATTGCACTCACTTGTAGATCTCAGTAACAACTTCCTCCTTCTCCCCAGCGTTGGTTGGCGGAGGCGTTACGTCATGCATGCTGTCGAACCGGTTGAAGTCCACCACCAGCCACTGCTTGCAGCCAGTACCCGAGTTGTTGGTGACCAGCAAGTGGGCCCAGGAAGATACGTTGTTCGCCAGGTGGTTCGCGGCGCTGATGCGGGGGCCAAGAGGCAGCTGATAAAGATAAAAAATGATTTATAGTAAGAAGAAACAAAAATGGTTTCGAAAGATGGCGCTGTAGCGTTCACTTACGACGCGTGATGTTTTGTATTTATCTTATAATAGGGAGTGTAAGTACTTACTTCATGCGTAATGTTGACTTCCTTCCATAACTTCGCGTTATAGTTCCTCAGAGTAGTTCCAGTGATAGCCATCCTGAGGTCCTTGCCTCTTAGAACGTAGAGCTCGTCTTGGCTGGTGATGGAGCCAGGGTAGCTGGAGAAGTCCACTTGGGTGACAGGGGTTGGGATGTCATCTTGCGAGGTCATGTCAAAATTGAACTTGTAGCGCTTCAGGATCTTGGTCATTGCAGAGTAACTGCAAAATACAATCAGTTAAAGTTCTATAGTTTATTCTATACTATAACATATGGTACGAAAACTGTTTTCTATGAGGACATCAAAATGTTGTCGTGGGATTCTTACCTTCCAGCAGCATTTTGAGCGACGAACAGTTTCTTTGTGACACTTCCATCTTCGGATATTTCCTTGGCGATCTTGAGGAAAGCGCTGGTTAGCCCCGGCAGGTGTTGCAGCGCTGGGTCTTCTAGTGAGATGTTCAGCTTGTGCTGGATCTCCGCCACTTCTGATTCGAAGTTCAGCCAGTACAGTTCCGATATGTCGATGTCATATTCATTGCCGGTTCGTTCTATGCCATGCTTCCAGCCGGTGTAAATGCCGTCGATTTGGGTGAAATGGAGGGACACCTGGAAATTTGTATTTGATAACTATCGCAGGTACCTACTGGTAGCAATTCATGGTTGCAAAATACGCGACTTAACTAATATAAGTTGCTGTCACTTTCTATCATGAGAGAACAGAACGGGATGGCAATAGTTTTAGTTGGGATTTTATTAAGTCGGGATGGTTACGAATCGGGCCCATTGTCGACACAAAATAGTATAATTATGTAGAAGTAGAGGTACTCGTTCATCGCAAAATAGGAATGCAATTTGATTTCCGTCATGTCGTAAACTCGTGAGAAAATCCAAAAATATTATTATTTGGCAATGTTTTCGGAAATGCGACTTTACTCAAGAGTATTTGGCATTTTGCCAGATCATTAAAAGCAGGTGATAAAGTGATTGCCAATTACACGAGCAATTAAAGTCTGTTTAGTAAATACACTTACATGGTGCCAAAACGGGTTCTCCTTGCCCTGGTCATCAGCGTGGTTCTTCCAGCGTTTAACCGACTGATCCAAAGCGTCCTTCAGCTTATCACATTGCTTCTCCAAAGGCGTGTCTTCGCATTTTGCTCGGATAGTGTTCTCCAAGTGGGTATGGATGAGGTACCAGGTGAGCGCACCCTCGACTATTCCTGCTGCGTACGCTTGGATCTCATCGCGATATGAACCCTCGGTTTCAACTTCCAGAAGTGACCATCTAGAAAAGAGAATGCTATTAAATATAAATTATCTATGAGGAGTGTGAGAGGTGGAACGTCATTGATTAGAGTGAGCTCGATTAATGATTAACTCTATCTATCTTCGATCCTATCTACCTTTAACATTATAATTAGAGTCAAGAGCAATTATATCGCGAAAAAAACCATGAATAATTTATGAATATAGTTAAGCAAGATATTTACCTAAGTAAGTTTATAGCGTAGTAGAGCTGGAGTTATAAAAATATTTGTTTAATAAATTGTGAAGACAGACAATAGAGTAAACAGGTGCCAGGGAATCTTATCTTGAAGTAAATTCAATAAATCAAGTTTAAAACGAAATTTCTCGACTATCATTTTTACGTAGATCGCAAGAAAGAACACTCACAATTTCTTTCAAGAAATAAGCAGCGTCTGTTATATTTAAGTTGTGTTTTGTGTTTGTGTTTTTTTGTGATTTTTTAATCTCTTACCCCGTTTGGTCGACGTCACTGCGGAAGTATGCGCGCGCTACTCCGCGCGGGATCTTGTCCAGCTCGTTGCTCTGGCCCCAGAACTCGATGCGGTACCCGGTCTTGTTGGAGTAGAACACTGTTGCCGCGTAGTTGCCGTCCTCTTCAGCTCTACAGGGAGAATAACATTCTTGAGTCACGTTTGCTGCACGTTTATGAGTTATTATTGCGATCAATGTGTTGCAATGAATCGCTTCCGCATTATTAAATCGAACTTAATGTTTACTTGTATCATTTATTGGTGATTTTATATAAGGTGATAAAATAATAGTCAAGTTTATATTTACCTTTCCAGCTGTCCAAACAAAAGTGTCAGTATAGAGATGACCCCGAGCAGCCCCAGGATGTAGGAGCTGACCTTCGTCCGCAGCCAGGAGGCGCCGACTACTTTCAGAATTGCCATTTTTCAGATGAATACAGATAAACAAAAACTATAAGATGAAAAATATGTTGAGTTTCTTAATAACAATGAAGTGACAGAGCGTATAGGTGATTTTCTCCAGTGCAGGAGCGACCATCAAAGTGGTGAAGGGGTCGCAAGTTCACGGTGTAGCGAGGGACTCTCTGGATGACGCTCTGAGGGTCCGCATTGGTTTCTGCTCCTGCTAGCTCTATGGCTATGGTGTTCCACACCTTCTCTATTTTATTTCCCTTTTAAACCCTGCAACAAAAGAGAAACTTTGTTAAAAGATGTAGACACAAAATATTATGAGACTCATATTGTAGGAAATGTTTTGTTCTTGGGTCATTAAATCAGAGATGACCAAGTCAGCGCCGACGATAGAGCGAGCTCACTGACAAGCCGCAATAGCACTGACATACCCACATACACTAATACGATACGACTATAGATTGAATTTTTCTGTGCACTTATATTGCACTACTTAGTTTGGCACCTAATCAATCGAAGATCTTTCTGGAATTCTAATTGAGAACGACGGAAGCGTACCAAGAGATAAATAAAACGTACGCATTGATAAACAGATAAAGGAAAAACTAATTCATTAATAGTCAATATAGAGCACTACGATTCATTTTGTAAACATAAACATACGCACTTGTTAAATATTTAAAAAAATCGAATAAACACTTCACTTCAGGGACTGAAATAGGTACTATGTTTGGAGTAATTTTCCCCTTACTTTAATCTAATACTGTAGCAGTATTCAATAAAGTAGGGTCTGTATTGCTTACTTGTCTAGAATGCAACTGAAATGAAATATCAGGTGAACAGAAGTCAGCAGATAACGTATCATAGAGTCAATAGAAGATACTCTAACGTGGCTTCCATTATCTTCATTACAAGATTGCAACTTAAAAATAAATCCTAGTTATAGCTCGTCAAATAACGCTTTGAAAATATTTGAACTTGCGTCGTCTACTTATTTTATTCTAAGTAGTTATAAAGAGAGAAAAATCTTCAGCATGTGCTCATCATTAGTGAACGATAATGAAAAAATAAATAAATTTCAAAAGACGAAACGTTGAATGCGTAAACTTTATATGTGACAAAATATAGCCTATGTTAATTTTGGTTTGTTGTATTGGGATTTAGGATTTACGACAGAAAACTTAGTACCTAATAAAACCACTCTACATATTATAGGGATATCTTTTTATAAGACTAAAAGTGAAAATAAGTTACGTGTTGGTGATAAATAAAATAAAAAACAACTTTCTCCTAGAAACATAGGTCGAAATATGATAATATAAACTGATCCTACCTGGCGTATGGCAGCTGTAAACTTTAATTAGCGTGAAAAAAAGTTATCACAATTCATTTCCTGTACAATTCTCTGCAATCTATATCCGGCTACATTTTTTAATATTTATTTATACTATGGAAGGTGTGTCCCTAAGCCCAGTCGGACGCACAATGAACTGCGCTGAAATCATACACTACCTACAAACCGCCTTACACGTGGAAGGCTAGACAATACCCTAATAATAACTCTAGCCTAAGCTCTAGCCGCACTGTTTTCCTATTTCAAAGGCATTAAGTTCTCACTTTGAGCCCTAGGCAACAAGGATTTAATATGATGCGTATCAAACAGCATTTGATAAGTATCAGTAGCCCGTTGTTGGTAACATAAAGTATGAAATGAAACGTGTTATATTTATTACCCAAGGATCATAGAAAGGTCGTAAAGAGGAAGATTATATTAAAGTTTTTAGTTAGAGTTTTGGCAATATTAAAAACGTACTTTAATTTTTAAAAGATAAAAAACACAACACAAATGTCTAGTTTTTGTTTGGATTTAAGTACGGAGTTTACAAAAGAAACATTTCAATAGCGAGCGATTTACATACGGACGACAATGCACAATGCAAAGAGATTCAAACAAGTGTCTTTACATTTTGTAAACATACGTTTACATACGTTTTACACTTTCTCAAAACGTTTCATACAAATGCACACAATCAAATGGTCCATCAAATTTTGCTGATACAAAAGTAACTAAAATAATATGAAGGCGATTGGTATGTCAATAAATCTGGCAGGTTTTTTGTAGTTTTGGACTGCAAGTTACCGCGGTGAACAAATCTGTCTGGCTGACATTTGAAGGGTCAAATTTTAACGTTGAAGTCGGAGGATAAAATAAATATTTGTAATACATATTCGTATGACATTACATCAAATGTTGTCAAATCATAGTTACTAAAAATACTATTACTATAAATACCTGGTACTAAATAAATAGGTTTTCCTTGTTTATATTTCAGCGGTAGGTAAATTTTCGTAAATACAGGAAAACATACTCATACTCATAATCAATTTCTAATAGGTAAATGAGAGTGTTAAGTAAAGTAAGTAAAAGGAAATCCTTGGGCCAATATCCAAGTGCTGGCCGTGTGTTGGTATTGTTATCAGAAAACGTGATTTCACACACTTCCTTTGAAGCGCTCGTGATATTTCCAAGTTTCTACGAAATTATGCAT
>JARACY010006964.1:0-12346 GCA_029255725.1 Scrobipalpa atriplicella
CCCTTAGCTGACTTTTACAGCATGCCCGGGAGGATATGCAGCTGGCACATTCTATGTTTTCCTCTCACTCCCAGTCCAGCCTGTAAGACTTTATTTAAGACGTCTAAAATGAGCATTATATTTATTGATTTTCGTCTTTATTTTGGTTTTCGATATAAGATTTTTACGGTAACTATTAATATTTATTACCTACAGACAGAGTGAATTGAAAATGTACGCAATTTTTAGCTACCAATTAATTTAGTATTTCAGAAAGGTGTTAGGTAATTTTAAATACAAAATTCCTGTGTTAGAAATGGGTAAACCCGATTACAAATCACTGTAGTTATGCTAATCACCACTGATTTCATATTCCTCGGGAAGAAAGGATTCGATTTCCCGAAGTCGAAAAACGACTCTGTTCTATCTGTTAAATAAAGTAACCTGACCTAGCACTTTTCTTGAATTCGATTTCATACAATTCCATATGATATTTTTGTCCCAGTTTCAGAAAAATCGGAGGTAGCTCTTTCAATAATTCTGCCGAGTTCTGATTTACTTCTGATGAGTTTTAAAGAAATTGAACTTAGGTAGGTACTTTGATTGAAATGAGTTTCTTTGATTTCATGAAGGTGAAATTTATACATGTTACAAAGTAATCTTATCTGTACCAGTTTAGAGGATATAAAATTCAAAATCACGCTTTAATACTTACGGGATCGAGAGAGCGTACCTTGAGCGTACCCATAGATACGAATCAGAAGCATTACGAAACCTGTTTTCACAATCATTTCAAAAAAGGACTTCTGATTTCGGGTGGAAAAGGTTATCGCCCTGTCTGCAAAATTACGAAATACTTTCGTAATTTAATTTTTATATTACCTCTACTGTCTTTTTCCGAGATTTTACGTTCGAGTAACAAAAAGCAGCTCATGCAGCTCGTGTTTTGTTTTGTCCCTCTCAGTCCAGCATGAAAGCTAGTTTGGCCTCTTGTCAGCGTTGCATAACTAAACTAACCCCTTTAATAAAACAACACGCTGTAGTCTCCGCTGTGCCAACACAGCTTCTATTAGTTAAACCATTTGACCTCAGTGTAAAGGTCAGGCTACTAAGAATACGGAGACAAAATCATACTTGTATTCCTAACGGGGTGGACAGTGCCCTGTAAACAAGCTAATTGAGACGTTAAATATTACTTACACCTTTATTGGCTTTTAAGGCTTACACCTTTAAAGAGACGCGGAGGTAGGTACTAGTATTCTGTTTTAGTATCGATCTCACTTCAGTACCTAAAGCTGTTGACATTATTGGCTACTCCGTAAGGTATAAAGGTGTGATTTAATTTTTACGTCTATTTTTAAACTATTTGAAGTTATTATTATTATACTCCATTCGTTACGTTATTACGAAACAATTAACTTAATGATTTAAAACGAATGGAGTGTAGCTTAGAAAACTTACGAGTCAGAGAGGTGTTTCTTCGGAGAAATACTTCAGAATTTCAATACAAGTTACAACTATTGGACGTGTAACAGGAAAGCAGAACCTCAAGGCGGTGAAACAGTCCAGGATGCTGAACAACTTCCACCAAGCATACATGTTTGCTTAGGTAGGCATTCGGCCGAAGTGTTTGCTCGCCTCGACTGCCCTTAAGGGCAGGCTTTCAAGTAGAATAGGTTTATTTATATACTGGTAATTTTAGAGTTGCCTTCTCAATTTTCAAATCAATATTTTCATTAGAATTGCATAAGGTTTGTTCACAACAGCTATTTAAGATGAAGGACCTAATACTTACCCCGGTCAATGGCATTACAGACGTAGCTACATTATACGTATATAAAGTCACGCCTCTATCCTTTATGGGTTGGCAGAGTGTAAATGATATAAATCTGTCTAAATGCGACTATTCTTCAACTGAAGTTCAAATCCTAGGCAACTTTTTTTGACTGTTGTCTTTTGGAAGAGTTCGCTTCATCTTGGACTCTGTCTCCGTCACTATTGTCCCAGACAAGAGCTACTAGTAAAACTGAAAGATTGGTTATAAAGTTGCTAATCAAGCAAATCGGTCAAAACGCACTTTCTGTGAAATCGACTACACCTAACCCTTAACGCGAAATTCATCAGCTCACAATGAGTTCGCGGAGGTCACTCTGTTTGCCCCCGTCTTGTCTTCTACTTAGTGCAGATCAATAGGTACCTAAGCAGCTCACAACACCCGAGTTTACAAGAGCAGTGACAAAAGTTATTGCAATCTGCAAGCCAGCAGTTCATATTGCACCCAGCACAACAATGGAGGCAAGTTTCACAATTTGTGGCCTGGAGTTAGAATAGAAACACCTGGACTCTGGACTGTATTCGGGGGCGGTAGGTATTTTATAAGTTTACTGAGTAAGATAGGTTTAAGCTCAACTGGTAATCTGCAACGTTTAGATGGATATTATGGTAATTTGGTAGGCAAAGTTATTAAATTGTTTGTATTCGTACGTTACTATGTATCTAGAAGTAAGTAAGTGAAGTACCTAAAGGACTGTCGAGTAGAAGTATACATAATCTGTGAATTTCAAGTATTCTTATTTTTAAGTATAAAGTGATTGGCTTTATTATTAACTACCTAGGTATAACTTTACCTGCTAGTTAGGTTAGATAGCTTGACGTGACGATACAGACCATGGCAGAACATGCTGCATGCTGGCCTAGATAATTAAATTCAAGGCCCAGAAAAGACAAGAAAAATGAAAACAGATTCAAAGAAACTGATTGCCAATTAGGTAGATAGGTACTATAATGCGTTTAGATGGCCAAACATTAAGCACCAAATTAAACGTTTTTTTTTCCACAAAACCTTTTCTCACTATCCGAAAGAAAGTAGCTTTTCAGCATCCTTTTACCCACACTTTGCGCCCCAATCGGGGATCTAATTGCACCCCTGGCGGGTTCGAGCCGCGGTTGGAAATCGATGAGAAGTTCCCAACTATTGCCCGGGACAAAATTTATTGCTGCCCCAACTTGGACAATAGCTTAGTTATTTGGTGTCGGTCTTGATTTGAGGGTGAACATCTAAACTTTCGAGTTCTTGTAGTGGGCTCGATTTTGTGTTGGGACTGTTGAGCCCTGTTTAATCTGCATTGCAAATGGGCATCGTGAAGTTTGTCGGTAAGTATTCGTACCTCGTTATCTACCCATCCTTAGTGACTCTATAGTAAGTAAGTATTTAACTGTATTTTGCTTTAACTTTTTATTATGATTTTCCTTTTAATTTTTCCTAGCTGCTATATAAAGTGTAATTCATGAATTTTTAACGATTTTTTTTTCTGAGGTACTTAATAGAACTGTTTCAATATTAAAACCAGTCAATATTAAAACCAGTAAACAATATTGGACCTAACTGTCTTTGATGATGAAAATTGGGTCTTTTGTCTGGAAACAGGGTACCTACTATAATTACCTTTGATATTTCGTACACGTGTTTATTAATAATGCTAGTATAATTTATGAGGTAGAGTAAATATATTTTGGTGTTGATAAGTAAAATTACATATTAGTCCATGGAAGTATTTTAGGTTTGGGGAATGTAACAGTGTAATTAAATTAGAAGAGCATGATCCGCTAAGTATCATAATGTTATTCAGTGGCGCCCCCACAAGAAATAAATTTATTGTGTTTCATATAAAACATTCTAATGAATATTTTGCGTTTTACCTAAATTGGAAGTAATTCTACTTTTTCTTCTTTATTTATATTAAACTTATTAAAATAACAAACTAAAACTATAATGAGTCTATTAAGCTATTAAACTAATTAAAATATATTAAACCATTGATTTAGGTACGACTGCTAGAGATTCAGCACGCCATACAAAAACAAGGCGAGCATTTTTTGGCACCGCTTGACTGTACTACCCGTCAACATTAATGCACTAGACCTCTATCAGTTTCTCATCATAGTGGCGCGTGGTTCTTTGTAATTTGTTCGGATTATACAACCTCTCGCTCACTCCTATGGAAAAAGGGTGCTTCAATCAAGCACTCCTTTTCTGTCCCATTTGTTGAACGGAAAAGGCTGGTATCCAAAATGGAGCTCATTAACTATGCAGTGATCAAAACTTTAATTCCAAAACGCTGTTTAATTTTGTCTCCTCGCAACTAAATTGAGTTTATCAAACTAGCCTGAAGTTGAGTTTGATGTTCGCTGGAAATAGGCAAAGGATCTTGTTCGAGCTTTAATAAAGGTAAGTTTGTGAAGTTATTGTGATCATGCTCTAGCTATTGATCGTTGTTGCCAAGTATCTTGTAAATAAGGGCAGCAACACACCTGCGTTACGTTCGGCGCCGAAGGATTCGGTCGAGCCGAACCTTTCACGAGTAGTGTGTGGTTACCACTAACACCCTGTATTACCATAACTCCTTATATAGTGCCATATTATTGATCGTCATTCAGCGCGCCGAACAAGAATCCGCATAAAAACGACTGTGCGGTCTGCGGATTGGTATGTCGTACCTATACGACCGAAGGTTCGGCCACCGAACGGCCACATGAATGTATGGCGCGCGGCATTGCTGGCGAGCCGCGCGGGCCGGCGGCAACGCGGCACGCGCGGCTTGTGCGGCCCGCCGGCAATACGCCGGCAGTACCGACGGCATAGTGTGTAGGAGCCTTAAGGCAAACTTGTGTCAGGCTTTCGCACAAGTGCTTTTTAAACTTGTGTGTCTCTGTCAGTAACTTTAATGGGCTAGTAATGAATATGCATGTCACTCACTATGTGCTATGGATGGATTGGGTACCTACATTATCTATTGGATGTATGAGCGTTAATTTATTTCAACTTATTGTTTATAGGGAAAATAGGTAGATCACAATGTGTTTACCTACTATTGGATGTAAGAAAAATAAAAATTACTTCTAGTATCATATTTTTAAAATATTTTCATTCATGAGGTGTATGGAAAGGTAAACTTTCTTCTTTTTTTCCACCAACTAGTTACGCATCTCATAGCATACAGTGCTAGAAGGTATACTATTGATCAACTTACTTTATCTCGAGCAGCCGAATGAGCACAGTAATCCGGGCTGATTATTTATACGCGGCAATTTCGCCCAAATTCGGATATTTATCGTACAATATCGGGGCGTGATTTCCGTCACGGCGCAGGCTCGGCTCCTACACCGGGGTTCATCCACTGTACTACGAAATTATTGTTCTCATTACAATACAACATAATGAAACAAAAACATGCAATGCAACCGTAAGTTGACATTGCCGGTTGATCACAAGATAGTCCGTAATACCTATGCTAATAGTCATAGGAGCGGTCACTCTGCATGCGACAAAGCAAATTTTTTTGCTGTGCTGCGCTGGCTCTAAGCAACCACCTACTGTACCTCGTTGCGATTCTTCGATACCGGAGATCGCAGTTTACACTAAAGAGGTCCGAAGAGTACTGTGCAGTCTAGACGTGAATAAAGCTAGTGGTCCTGATGGCATCCCAGCAAGAGTAATGAGGCATTGTGCGCCCGCAAAGCAAACAAAAACATTTGAAAATATTCCTGGAGCACTGTAGATCTGCCCATCCAGCGGGCGCCGCGCCCCCTAAAAACATTTCTTAATTAAATAAGTCTCGACAGGTGGACCCGGATTGTTCTTGGAAGTCTAATATGCCGCTTTGGAATTCCTTAATTTATTCTCTCAGAAAAATCAACTGCTCGATCAGATTGGCGAAGAATGCGGGCCGTGAGTGGACTTGCTACGAGGATTTGCAAACAGATTTCTTTTTATAAAACTTTTTATTTTATTTTATCGCTTTTTATGTTATTGTTCTTCTTCTTTTCGTATATCGAGTCGATCGAGCGGTTGTTGTAATGCATGACACAGTTTGTTTGTATGGGGTAAAAGAAATAGATGTCCACATTGTCCACATAGGGCAAAGGCAATCGGCTCCTTGGGAATAAGTCTGTCTTATTGAATTTCCAAAAATATGAAGCATTTGAACGCTTGCAACTAAACCATATTGCAAGGAAAAGCAAGATTTTGTATAAGTCATAACTATAGACGCACCTTAAAAACTGTTTTTTTTTTTTAAACAAAATCATCTATTTCTTAAAACGTTAAGAGCCAACCTACATTTGAAATGAAAGATTCCTATTTAAAAACATGTTCTGTGAACTTCGTACTCCAATGTGCACTGGTACTATATTGAAACATTTCTCCAGAACACACAAGAAACAGCCCTCAAAACTTGTTAGACGTAACGGAAATACCATTGTTTGGGTCGTTGACGCTCTGCCTACCCCATTAGGGATACAGGCGTGATAGTATGTATGTATGTATGTTAATTATCTAAACATTTAATTTGGAAACGTGGCATAGACCTGTTATTAATTATTCCAGCGATTCCATAACTGGGATTCAATAACTAACAAGTACAAAGTTACCCATTCATAATGTCTAACATTAATTAATTACAGCAACTTTATTGTACTACGCTCGGGGCAAACATGACAAATAATGATAGCTTCAAACAATTTGTTAAAAACTATTCGAAAACATTTAAGTTAGCATGCCTGTTAGCTAAAGCAAATTTTATTAGTAACAAAATTAAAACTGCTGATAATAAAATTAAAACCGTATGGAAAGTTATAAATAACGAAACTGGCAAAATAAAGCCACGTGAAAATAACTTTTCAATTAAAACTGATCGTGGAATAATTAGTAAAAATTGCGAAGTAGCCCAGGAATTTGAAACATTTTTTACAAATATACCCTTGATAACTACTGAGTCACTCAACTCTTCATCTTTGCTTTCATTAACATTGCTTAAAGAAAACGTGGAAGCCTGCAATTCTGAATTTAAGTTCAGTCATGTTAGCCCCCAGCAAATTATAAAAATGTTTAAAGACATAAAAGTTAAGGCAACTGAAGACTTGTGGGGGATGTCAGTCAAAGTGTGTACCTCAATTATCGATATATTAGCACCATACTTGTCAGATATTTTTAATGAATGTATTGATCACGGTATATTTCCTGATTTGATGAAAAACAGCAAAGTAGTTCCTTTGTTCAAGGCTGGTGACAAGGCAGATCCAAGCAACTATAGGCCTGTATCTGTTTTACCAGTATTGAGCAAAGTGTTTGAAAAGATCATACTCAATCAAATGCTTTCTCATTTTAATCACAATAACTTATTACATAACCAGCAATTCGGGTTTACAAAGGGACGTTGCACCACAGATGCTGGTGTTGCCCTTTTGAATCATATATTTAGTGCTTGGGAGGAATCAAAAGATGCCATTGGCGTATTTTGTGACCTCTCCAAGGCATTTGATTGCGTAGATCATGAAACTTTATTATCGAAATTGAAACATTACGGAATCAAAAATGAAGCGTTGAGCCTTTTAAATTCTTATTTGGACGATAGGATTCAGAAGGTTAATGTAAACGGAGTTAAGTCACCAGGGTCTCGTGTAAAAATAGGTGTACCTCAAGGTTCAATATTAGGCCCATTTCTATTTTTAGTGTATATAAATGATTTGCCCTACATGATAGAGAATTTGTCAAAGATTGTGTTATTTGCAGATGATACATCTCTTGTATTTAAAGTTGATAGACATGCACAAAATTATGACAACGTAAATAACACTCTTGGACAAATTCATAATTGGTTTACTGTTAACAATCTAGTGTTGAATGCGAAGAAAACCAAATGTATAAAATTCACTTTGCCTAATGTACATTCTTCCTATAATGATATTGTACTTAATAATGAAAGATTAGAGTTCACTGAAAGCACAGTTTTCTTAGGGATCACACTAGACTCGAAACTTCAATGGCATCCGCACATTACATCTTTATCGGGGAGACTAAGTTCAGCCGCATTTGCTGTGCGAAGAATCCGAGAGCTCACAGATATTGCTACAGCAAGACTTGTTTATTTTAGTTATTTTCATAGCATTATGTCCTATGGAATTTTGCTGTGGGGCCGCGCTGCTGACATTGATTCAATTTTTGTTCTGCAAAAACGGGCTATTAGAGCAATATACAATCTCAAATGTCGTGATTCCCTAAGAGAATTGTTTAAAGAGATAAATATTTTAACTGTACCATGTCAATTTATATATGAAAATATTATGTATGTAAGGAAAAATATTCATAGTTTTTCCAAAAACGGTGACAGGCATAATCGGAATCTAAGAAGCAAAAATAAAATTGACCAACCTCATTTTAGGTTAGCTAAGGTCAAAAAATCATTTTTAGGTCAATGTATACAATACTATAACAAAATACCTGACCATATATTAAATTTGTCAGAAAGTCAATTTAAAAATACAATTAAAAACACATTATGTCAGAAAGCCTATTATAAGCTAGATGACTATACTAATGACAAAGAGGTTTGGAGCTCTGATATTTCAGTGAAGCGCAAGAAATTGGCACACATTGCGGACACCAACCGAATTTTGATCAAAACGAAGGCGAAAAGTAAAAGTAGGAGTAAGCGAAAACGAAAGGGGGGCCGCAAAGTGCGAGTTTCTCGTGCTTCTTCATCATTGTGATATATTTTTATTTTATTTGCTTTTGTGACATTGATATAATTTTCTTTGTAATAGACTCATCTGTGACTTTCTAAAAGTGTTCGTAAGAATCTATTTGGAAATAAATGATTTGACTTTGACTTTGACTTTGACTTTGTCCTGAATAATTCTGTTTCAAAGACAGATTATTTCTAGACTCCACATTCCTTGTTGCGTACGAGTTCATTTAATTTTGGTTCTTGTGTGATCGTGATCGATCACGCTATAAGTAGGTACGTATATTTTTTACAAATGTGAAAAAATCAAATCAAAAACATAGTATACATAGGTGTACATATAATCATGCCTGTATCCCTTACGGGGTAGGTAGAGTATAGACGTTTTACTAAAACCGTTAAAAAATTACGAGCATAATCCTGAGACTCTAAGGGTCGTATTTATAAAGCGATGGCCGTTTCGTACTGAAATAACATTTCTGATACAAACTCAAACTCGCTGTCACTCTTGACAGCTGATTATAAATACGAGCGTAAATATTTCAGGGTAAATATTCAATGATTCTGTCTGGATTATCTATAAGGAATTTTGCATGTTTTCTCACAATTTTAATAAGTTTTTATTGCCGCATGAAGCTCAACCAGCACCAGATAAGGAATCTTTTCTGTTTTGTAAAACGTCAGCGTCTAATACATCAAATCAGTGTAAAAGTTGAGATTCTGTACAACATAAGTATTTATGAACTTTTGCTCATAAAGCAGAGCTGAACTACCATTGTGAGCGTAATTGACTCAGACATCAAGAATAGATTAAGAATCATAGTTTAACGTGATTAAACTTTGTCTTAGAAAATTTTAAAAAATGTAATAAACAAAAATCTAATAATATTAATACCTACTTAGTTTCATGAATCAGACTGTTCTATTACGGAAATTCATCTCTATAAATAATTGTTCTTTGTTCCGTACTCTATCAATTTACGGTCGCCTCGAGTAGTCATTTAAATGCAGATACCTAGACAGACTGTTTTATATGATAATAGGGCACCTTCATTAAAAAAAAAAAATCTTAGTTCAGAAATCCGGTAGAATGAACAAAGACTGTGAAGCAATCGCATCGAGGCGATGTAAGTAAAGGCCCGCTCTCAGTGCGCAGGCAACTGGCGAGCTAGTGGAACGATAAATTAGCCAATTTGAGGCTGGCCACAGCCGTCCGCAGCGTTCCCTCCGCCTCCGGCTGCGTATTTGTAAAGCCAAGCCTGATACATAAAAAAAACTAACAGGTAGGTATATGGTGAAGTCAGTGATTTATTAGAGTCATGAAGGTGGATGGTGTCATGATGTTGGTTGAGCTAATTTAAAATATTTTACAGGTTAAAAAAATTCTAAGTGCGCAGGCAATTGGCGAGCTAGTGGGACGATAAATTAGCCAGTTTGAGGCTGGCCACCCACAGCCGTCCGCAGCGTTCCCCCCACCTCTGGTTGCGTATATTTATGTCAGCGTAAAATTGTAACAACTGTTAGTTTACAAACTCACTCGTCAGTTTATAAACTTTCGGTAGGTTAGGTTAGGTTATTTTATTTTCCTAAGATAGATTATGATCTAACGGTTTATTTATTTATTTATTTTATTTTATTACAATATAAGCTTACAGATTACTCCAAAGCGCTTATAAGTTATAATGTTACGGTGAAATTTGCCAAACCAAGGCTGATAGAAAGAGCTAAAGTGGGTATCTGATGAAAACAAGTCAGTCAGCAGATTAGAATCAAATTTTGTCCTATCTTTACAATTTTATAGAATTTTTGGAAGCGTAGTTCGTGAGCTAGCCTCCGGTTGGTCGAATTAATCGGCCGCACGTCGCCTATACGATACTTAATCAACCATCACGGCCGTCCGGTCCGTGCTTCTGATTGGTCACTTTCAGTAGCCGAACTTTGGTTCCGGGTTCCGGTGAGAACAATCCAATAGCAAAGAATAATACTATAATAATTAGGAGCTAAAGCTGAGTCGAGGCAGTTATTGGTAGAGCGCAGATAATTATAAGATATGCTTTGAGAAAGTACTCAGGAAAGAAAAATATTATTATTTTTATGTTCTTTTTTAGCCTTCTCTCCTAAACTCACAGGAACTTGCGAATTCCTAGCTTGCTCCCTTTCCCCTGCATCAAAGCAAAATACAAAATTTCTAGAATTTCTCTTGATTCAGGATCAAAATTCTTTACCGTAATTTTATTTATGCCTTAATTAAGAGCATACATACATTAACATCATCCATGACGAATATCTACTTACCCTGCATTTTCCTCCTAAGAGGATAATTTATCACTATCTAGTTTTTGTCTCGCAGCTCGTTAGACTCTTCTGAATACCGACCCAATTTTTTGTTGTAATAAAACAAACTAAAGTGTGTCACAAAGGTCTTCTGGCAAAGCAGCGTAACCAACATCTATCAAAATTTCGGGCGCGTACATGGGCCTAGTAAATGGCTGTATGCGTGGTTAACCGTTAGGGTCGGGTGTGGGACTCGTAGCAACTGTTAAAATGTAACAAGTACCTAAGTATACCTACTACCCAACGTTTTATAATGTCTAAAAAAATTCTGGTTAGCCAAATCAAAATATTACCAAAATATTTTCTTTTCTATTTGGACGTAAAAAAAAAACTGTAGGTAAGTCGTATTTAGAAACGCTATGTTGGGATTGTAGATAAACATAATACGATTTTTCAGAAAGAACCGTGAAAGCGCTGCTTATTATGAGGAATAAGAAATTTACTGATAAAAACAGCTTTACTTCCAGTTTTTTGTAACATACTTATTTATGAATTATTTTGTTTTTTTTTATAAATTCGTTTAGGAGGAATAAGCTCTCAAAAACAGTCATATGCCGGCTATATAACTATTATTTAGCAGATAACTAAGCATCAGCATCCCATCTCTACTGGCTACGTACACAGTGGGCACATCGGGCACACACAAGGGTAATTAATTGTATTTCCCGCCACGTGGGTTGGGTGGCCAATTTTCTTATTTATCGTCGCCAATTGTGGCCCATTAGTGGAAAAGCTAGGTTAATAAGCCTGCGAGCGACACTGACAAATCGTACGTGTTTGAATGCTAGTAAGGCCTAGGCGAGTAGTAGAGTAGAAGCAAATGGAGAAGTAAGGCGCCTTGGCAAACTTACTGAAGTTAACGTGGGTTCGATTCCCATATAATATAAATAGGGTTCGGGCATGGGATGAAAACAAGGTTTAAGCTTCTTCTTCTTAGTTTATTTGCAGAGAAATCACAGGAAAAAGGAATTACAACGGGCTATATCCTAATTAATACTGTTGTTGCTTGGATCAAGCACGTACCTATGGAACTTGCTCAGATTCGAGGTCGCACCTAAATTGCTGATTTCATAACAAAATAGAAGTTAGTTAATCAAATATATCGCATCAGACAGAACCATCAAATAACGTAACGTACAAATCAAATTAGCATAGAACATTCCCAACTATACCAGTTCCAAAGCCCATTTGAATTATGGAACAAGATTGGAAAGCAAAGAGCTGCTTATCTGCATCCGAGCGCGATATCACTAGCTTGCTCCACGCTTCGCACTCATCAATCTCTCTCATGCATGCTACGTAGTCCGGTGAACTAAAGAACAGGTGGCACATAAAATATAAAATTTATTAGCTACGATGCGTTGCGCCTTGAGATGCCTCGCGGTGTAGCTCAACAACGCCAACGACGCATTGTATGAGGAAAAGAGATCTCTATTATCCTTAAATAGTAGTTGCCATCTATTTTCTACACAATGGTTGCCCCTGCAGTGCAGACCCACCTTATCTCTCAC
>JARACY010006965.1:0-12343 GCA_029255725.1 Scrobipalpa atriplicella
GTGTAAAAGTAAATAACTTTTCTATCACGGGAGTTTTCTGCTCTTTCAAATTAATCTAGGGATTTGAGGCATATCCACTATTATTCTTTCACTGTAAACTAACTTTACCTAATTCCGACCTCTGCTCATGCCTGTTCACTCTAACTTTGAAGATTTGTGGGTTGTATGCAAGGAGCAAATTGATTGATTGAAAAAAATGTGATTTACATTTACCAATTTCACGTTTATAGACTTTTTATTGCACACATTTACAAATAAACAGACACAGACTTAGACTTCGGTCTTATCGCCAAGAGCGATCTCTACCATACATTTGTGTAGAGGTGATTTAAAAAAGGAAGAATACAACATGTTTTCGTGTACAGGAAAACATATAGACGTGAAATATGCCGAACCAGTGGATGACGGCGGACCGGTGCAGCCCCGTCGGTCGCGGCGGGTCCTTCAGGAAGACAGCCTCATCCTTCTGCCCCCCGGATGGATACATCAAGTAAGTATGGTCCATTTAAAAATGCAGTAAATAATGTAGTGGACCCGATTCGTAACCATCCCGACTTAACTAAATCTCAACTAAAATTATTGCCATCCCGTTCTGTTCTCTCATGATAGAAAGTGACAGGTATGAACTTATTTTGGTTAAGTCGCTACGACTGAAACCCTCGAATCGCTTTGCTGTTTATTTTTTACAGCATGCGTGGAAGAGAAGCAGCTGGCACATTTTATGTTTTTCTATAGCTCCCAGTCACTGCCCAGATAGCAATACAACTTGCGGCAAGTTTGAACCAAACTTTCTAGTTTCCTAGCAACAAATTTGCAACAAGTTTCCATGTTTTTTTTTTGCAAAATACTTACTTATATGCTACAATGTTGCATAATATTTTGCAAAAACCCCAGCAACAAGTTTGCATGTTGTTAATATATGTGTTAACGGAAATTTATGAAATCCTTCTCAAAAATGTCTCACCTTAAGTTGTCATGCAGTTTTTAATTTAATTATATATTAAAATGACGTAGTAAGTCTTATTACATAGAGGCCAGCTATTTTTGTGCATAGCAAATCAATATATTTCATGTTGTTAACGTTTTAACCCCAGTTTATCCATAACTTGCCGCATGTACCAACGCGTACTACTTCGATTTAAAATTAATTGTAGCAGTTCATTAAGGTGATTTCTTTTGTTCTATTGACTTTTGTTTTGTAAATTATCCTCCTCCTCAATAGTTGGTCCCTCACTGCTGAGGATCGTGACTCCTTAATTTATTAACGTCCTGTCTCCAAATGTTTTAATCGACCGCCTGATGTAGTGCGGCGCTGACGGTTAACTTCAGCTCTTCGGATGGATACCTGGTCCGTCCATCTCTTTGAGCTTCGGCCTCGGCTCTAGGTCGTTTCCCTTCCACCTTCCCTATCACTATAAGACGCTCTAGATAGTCGCTTTTCCTACGAGCAATAAGACCGAAATATTGCAGCACTCGTCGCAAGCAGATCGAGGATAGTCGCTGAGTTCGCTTAATCCCTTAGGACCGCGATGTTAGGCTCGTATTTATAAAGCGATCTCAAGATTGAGAGCAATATTGAGTGCGGATTTGACAGGTAATTTTGTACTGGAATGACATTTCTGATACGAACACAAACTCGCTGTCACTCTTGAGAGTTGATTATAAATACGGGCCTTAGTGTGGTGAGCCGTCCATGGAATCCTTAGCATGCAGCGCCAACACAAGTCCAAGGCGGCTCGTTGCCTGTCAGCGGCTTTCATAGTCCATGACTCGAACCCGACAGAAAAATGGAGAAGACGAGATGGACACACCACAACACAACCTTCACAGATAACCTCTAGTTCTCAGTTTACTAACGTCAGAAAGCGTTAACGATATTGGAATTATATACAAATCGTACGAAATGTATAAAGTTCCTAGGATATGTGTGTAATTAAAAATCTTTGAAACAATATTTCATACTTTTCCTAGATAATTGGCTACTTTCCAACTAGTCAAATCAGCAACTTTTTATGAAATGTCAAAAACGCTTTTTTGTATGAAAATAGTAAATTATGACGTCACATTTTAGTAAATATTGACTAATCAAATCAATAACTTATATACTTTTAATTCGATTATTAAAATCTAAATGTGCATTTTTTTTTTAATGATGAATGAAATCCACAATATTTTTAGCCATTAGTTTTAAGTATAATTAAACGTTTTGAATTTTTTAAGCTACCCAGTCAAGTACCCAATTCCTGCATTTCATACATTTCCGGTAATATAAAATAATTTGGAAATATAAAAAATTGCAAAGTTGTTGCTGGGAAACTAGAAAATTTTATTTAAACTTTCCGTAAGTTGTAGTACGGCGGTTAGCCGGAAAAGCTTGCAAACTGGCGTGATGGGATGAATGGGTCTCAGACTGGTTGTACACATCCTATGGTAACTTTTGAGATATGTTGCCCTGGTGGGTACACTCTATGGGTCTGCAGGCAGGGTCGGTTAGGTTACTATAGGAGCAATTACAGTATTTCAATAACATAGGAGTGGTGCTCGAACAAAGTTTGGAGCACACCCTGGTCAAATTCATATCGCGGTGAAAAAAATCTAAAATGGCGGAAAACAAGATGGCCGCCATACAGAATAAAAAGTCGAATATCTCCTAAACGATGAGAGGTAGATGAAGAGTGCTCGAATAAATGTTATAGGGATTGATAGTAAGGTAACTTCCGGTGATCACGAAAATTCAAGATGGCGGATCCAAAATGGCGCCTGATAAAAAGAAATGCTCCGATCAGGCTGCAATTTGCCTGGTGAAAGGTCATTGAGGTACTTATTCGATATTTATAGTTCGTTTTTCAAATCCACCGTTTTTCAAGATGGCTGCCATACAAGGGTATTTTGTATGAAGAACTTTGATTAGGTCCGGCATGGAAACAGTTACTCGTAGTGGGAGTGAAGAATAATAGTACTATTCTGTATTTTAATGTGTTTTTTGTCCAGATTTTGATCCTTAACCGCTGTACTAGTATTGCTATCTGGGTGTGTACTGTTTGTTTTGTCACTATATTACAGTACAGCTATTCTGCGCTGCGTTTATTCTACATTATTTTTTGTCTTCTCAGGCGTGTGACGTGTCCGACCCGCCAGCAATTCTATAAAGACCTACAACAACAAGAACAGACACGAGCGGAGGGGCCGAAGAAGGTGTACCATGCTGCTAGGTTAGTATCAAACATTGCCTTTATCCCTCAGGGTAAGTAGGTAGGGAGGTCAATCAGAGCCACATCTAATCTTTTCTTTTGTAGGTAATTATAAGCTTTATTTTCTACACTTACCTAGTTCTCAGTTTTGTCCTTGAAAGACATGTCCAGCAGATGTTGCGATGGATGTGCGGATTTACGAGATTAGATCGCATTCATAACGAGTAGGTACATCCGTGGAAGCCTCGGAGTCCGCGACGCAGCGGATAAGATGCAGGAATGTCGACGGAACTTGGACGGTACGCGCATATTTATAAGCCGAGACTACCAGACTACGTCGGGATAAGATCCCTCGACCTCACTGTCAAGGACTTGACTTAGATGACTTAGATCACGCTGCAGACTAAACTAAACGCGTTGACGCGTTGTTCACGCACACCTTTATTCTATCCCTTACGAAGTAGGCAGAGTGTAACGCCTGGTAAAAGGCGATTTCGATATTGAGAGGTAAATTTCAGATGGGTAGGTATATCACAGTAGTTACATATTATTGCATTACCTACACTAAAACCGTCGTTTCTTTCTACTGATTCCTACAGTACCTAATTCCTACAGAACCTAAAATGATTAACAGCTATCTATCTACCTATTCCCGGCAGGAAAATCAAATCAGCTGGAACATTCTATGTTTTCTAGCGCTCCCAGTCCAGCACAGAAGTGTAATTTACCCGTAGCAGTGCCGATGAACATAACCGACTAACCTTGAAATAGTTATCGCTCGTATCTTTCAGTAAATACAAGTGCCCACGCGCCCGAGACACCGAAGTCGTTTCATCAGAGGTCCACACCGCCGACGCGCGAGGAAGGCCCAAGAAAAAACCGCCCCGAAGGGAAGAAGGCGACACAAAGGTAGTCACTCCTGTTCCAAGTATCCTTAATTCCTTACCGGTCTAGCCCTACCAGTAGATATCATCAGCTCTTAATGCGTCCCCACCGAAAACACGAGCCTACCTTGAATTTAGGGCGATTGGGCCATAGTCGACCACGTGGGCCCAGATGGATTGGTCGACTTCACACACAAGCTTTGAACTTCTTCGTAGGCGTGTACAGGTTTCCTCACGATGTTTTTCTTTACTGTAAAAGCACCAAATTTAAACGTATACATATAAAATTCGGAAACCGAAAAACGGGCAGCAGCTCTATCCACTACGCAGCGCACCTACGAGCACATCAGGCTTAATAATTAATATAATGTCCTATGTGTATAAGCGCCAGAGCGCTTCAGAAAGCGCTTTGGAACGCTGGCCACGGAGCCCTTGGAAGATCAGAGTCTTGATCATATAAACCAAGACATAATGCTAAGTGGCAGACATTTTGCTATTTTAAAATATTTAAATTGTAGTGGATAGGGGAGCGGGAGGTCGTGGTTCGAATCCCACCACGTACCAATGACATGTGTTTTTCGGTTTTCGAATTTCATATGTACGTTTATTCGGCGCTTTTTCCTGATCCCGGTTTATATCGTTTAATACCGTAAATATTAGTCGCTAAGCCATGTCAGAGGCCAGTGCTAAACATTGGCGGCTTGAAATCTCTTACCTAATCTAGGGTCGGGTCTGGTTTCCCTTCTTCTTACGGAGGTCATATAGCAGTCGCTCTGTGTAAAAACCAGTACCCTCGTTCAATCACCTAGACTAGATAGCCGACCCCGTGAGAGACGGGATAAGGCTAGGAAAATGATGAAATTGTCCAACTTTTGTAAAATTATAAGAAATAAAATTTTATTCTGTTCTATTCTTAGTACGAAGAGCATCGCAAGAAACTGAATTATGTCGTCGAAAAGAAACGCTTCAGACCGCCGCAGAAACATAGGAAAGGTGTCGGGAACCTGGATTCCATGTGAGTTGGTTTTCTCAGTTTCCATTTTATCTACAAACGAATGAAAATGCATCTTCTGGCCGTGCTCGTTCCATCCTCGACTCCGTCTCAGTCGCTCACGGCCTAGACTGGAGTCAAGAGCAAACCCATTTCTTATAATAATAAAAAAAGTGTTGCACTCCGGGAGTGCCGGCAGAAATGAAAACTTGAACATTAACGGTAGACTCGATCGAAAATTCGAAACCTTAACTGAATAATTAAAAAAAAACTCATTTTTTTTCCATGACCAGAGATCAGGAACTCTGGATCTGTCGCGGATCAGCCATTTTGCTTGGCCTCTGTTTGCATACAATTTGTGTGTGACCAGAGATCAGGAACTCTGGATCTGTCGCGGATCGGCCGTTTTGCTTGGCCTCTTGCTTGGCCTCTGTTTGCATAAAATTTGTGTGTGAACAGATGTCAGGAGCTCTGGTCTGACGCGAGTTTAACATTTTTTACCCATCCCAAAAAATGTTCTCACTTCAAAAAAAACTTTTATTTGTATACCGGGTGTAAGGGATTGTCTGATCGAGCTGGTCATTTTGTATGAAAAAGCAAATTTTTTTTTTCATTTCCTGAAAAAAAAACCTGTTGGTAGTTGTTCAGTATCGTTGACTGAGCAACCCCTATAAGTTTGCGGGACGCTGTCCCTTACACCCCGTATAACTTTCCCGTCGTGTCCTGATGTCTGCAGAAAACTCACGCCTTTATCCCTAATGGGGTAGGCAAAGCGTTAACGACCCAAACAAAGGTCATTCCGCCACGTCTGACATGTTTTGAGGGTTGTTTAAGATAGATCTGTATATTGCTGTAGTGACAGGTTGTCAGCCCATTGCCTAAATTACTTACAATACTGAAAATATCTCCATTCGCGTAAGAAAATTTATCAAACTTGCAGTAGGCATTTTGTTCTTGTTCATCATACTGATTGTTTAAATATTTAATGTTTCTTTCTAAAATACTGAGAATTAAATAGACAAACACAAATGTTGAGGTTATAAAAACCACAGACTAAAAATATAATTAATTTCCAATTAATCATGTTTCTTTTTTTTTGCCGCCTTATTCCAAGCGATACAAACAATACTGGTCAGTTCGATATTAAAGAAATAAAATTTTCATAAATTCAAATACAATTTCGTTTGGAAAATCGATTTCGATTCGAGTAAATACGGGATTCCGAGAATGGAAGAAAAATAGAATAGGACTTTTAACTTTTTAAAATATGGTTTTTAACTTTTACTTCTAACAAAATGACAGTCCTTTTTTTTAAATTTCTTAATTTCCCTTGGGAGTTTTTGCCAACATAGTTACCCCCCGCTTTCAGGGAACTAAATACCATATAATAAATATGTAAAAAGAATTAACTTACCTAAATTTCCAAAAAATGCTCTGTTGAAAGGTACCGTACGTAGGTTTTTTATCAATTTGCGGGAAGCTGTCCTTTACACCTGGGCCCCGTTTTACCAAACTACAAGTTACAGGGAAAAAGCGGCCACATTGTTAAATTAAACGGCAACACCAAACAAACCATAGCGTAATTTATGCTTTTAAAAACATAATCGAGCTTTTAAAATCACAGTCGAGCGTTAAAAATCACAATCGAGCAAATTTTTAATCTGTATTTACAGGTGTTCACAGAAAATACAACTGTAAAATGTCTACAAGTGGACTATAAGTTTACAGGACTTCGGACCTATGTGATTTTGATTACAAGTGTTTTTTTTTTTTTTTTAAATATCTTGAAGTAAATCTTGTTTAAACCTGAAATGGGTTCACATTTATAACTTATAGTATCAACTCACAGTTCAAAATCGCCGAAATGTTAATTTTGTATAAAAAAAAATTTTTTTGAAAAGAGCTCAACTCTGGTTATGAAGTCCAAGAACCTCAGAGATGACGACCTATCACGCACAATCACTATCATAACGATCATAAACCCCCAAAATAATTTTTGCCATCAATGAAAAGATTAAAAACTTTTCATATAACTTTTTTCGTTGGTGCTCACAGATTAGTATACATGTCCTTGGTGCTGTTCTTTTTTACTTGTAAAATGTTCCTGTAGTCGAGTGTACTCGAGATTTTAAAGTTCATAGAGTTACCATAGACTCACTTGTAACTTGTTGATTGATAAAACAGGGCCCTATTAGAAGGACCCATGTCCCATACACAGTGTATATACAGGGTGTTAATTTAATTGCGTGCCATAGCTTAGGGGGTGTTTCAGTAACGTTAAAGGAGCCCATAAAAAATATTTAAAAAAAACCATCTCAAAAAAACAATAAATCAAAATTCGGCATTTATTATGATTCCAAAACCTGCGTTGTTGTCTTTCGCACTATAACTGAGCGCGCGCGAGTCGCTATCATTGGTCGATGCGTGTCGCGCGCGATTGGTTATAGTGCGAGAGACAGCGTAACTCTGGGAATCATTATAAATACCTACCGACTTTTGTCTTTTTTATTTTTGAGTTGGATTTTTTAAAATATTTTTTATGGGCTCCTTATACGTTACTGAAACACCTCTTAAACTATGGCACGCAATTAAATTAACACCCTGTATAGTCTGTGATTCCGTCGTCCAGACCACAGATGGGCCCCAAAAAAAAAAAACGGATTGCACTCCGGGGAGCCGGCAGAAGTGATAACTCATATTTTTTCCATGTTTTAAGCGTCACTCCCGAGGTCAACGCTCTTATTACGCGCACAGATCAACAGATGGCGCTAGTAGGTTTCTAAAACGCTGTAACTTTGTTTTCTTTCGAGCCGTATTTTTGAACCGCGCGAAAAATCATGTGTGATAGAAATTAATCGATCGGTTCAAAAATACGATCCTGACGCCCTGACGCGAGTTTAACATTATTTATCCATTCCGTCGCTAAAGAAGTTTTCACTTATTCAATAGATTATTGTATCCTCAAATGTTTTCATTCAAAATATATGTTAAACAACAAATCAAAAATTTCAACCGTAGACTGGATTTGAACCTTCGTCTTTGGAAAACCGTCCCAACGCCTACGGTTAAAATTTTTGATTTGTTTTTGAGTTTAACCTATTTTGGAAATAAAATAGTGCAAAAACACAAATAAAAATGTTTTCAGTGAGTACAGTAGTGCGTTGTCAAACTACACGCTCCCACGGCCGCCGGTTACCATCGACGAGGCAGTGCAAGCTTACTGCAAGGAGGCCACGAAGAACACCGCGCTTTATACCACTCAGTATGTAATTTTTGAGTATTTTTGCACTCGCAGTGTCATTTTGCTACCTATTTCATATTAAACTACGCTCTCCCACCGCCGGTTACCATCGACGAGGCAGTGCAGTAGTGCAAGCTTAGTGCAAGGAGGCCACGAAGAACACCGCGCTTTATACCACTCATTATGTAATTTTTGAGTATTTTTGCACTTGCAGTGTCATTTTATTTCATATTGTAATTTTTGCGACTATGGAAATAGGCGAAAAGAAAAAAAAAATACGAGGAAAAAAAGAGTTTGGGAAAATCTAATGGCGGTACCACACATGGCTATTTGTATTTGCTTATTTGTGTTTGCCATGTTTGCCAAAATATTTGACAAATAGGCAAATAGGCAATACGACCAACCACACATGGCGTCAAATACCAAATAATCAAACATATTTGCTAAGTAAGTAAACGTACATGTGAAATTCGAAAACCGAAAAACACATTGGTACGTGGTGGGATTCGAACCACGACCTCCTGCACAGAAGGCCGCGGCCCTATCCACTACACCATCCGGGCTTTCTTTTCTACATTCGGACTATTACTCCTATTTACCAAACCAAAATAAACACTTGAATAGAGAAGTAGAGATAAGAGGTTATGTCCGCGCTGATGACAATAGCTGACAGAAGCACAGAGTATATAGGTATGGCAGGAGCCGGCCGACCATGTGTGGCCAGCATATTTGCGTATTTGTTTATTTGTCTCCTTTGATGAAAACTATTTTTTTTTAATGAAGGTGCCCCATTAAACGATAAACAAGTAATATAAAAATACTGAACGGCTCACTAGTTTTTTGTTGAACAGCGGCTTAGACCTCGACGTTTCGACCATATATACGATGGTATTCACAAGGAATTTATACTGGGTGTAAGGGACAGCGTCCTGCAAACAGATAGGGGTTGCTCAGTCAACGAAACTGAACAACTATCTACAGGTTTTTTTTTTAGGAAATGAATAAAAAAATTGCTTTTCCATACAAAATGTCTAATCGAGGTGGTCATTTTGTATGAAAAAGCAATGTTTTTTTCATTTCCTGAATTAAAATCCTGATGATAGTTGTTCAGTTACGTTGACTGAGCAACCCCTATCAGTTTGCGGCCCTAGCAGTTCCCTTACACCCCGTATACTACGTATCTGGAAGGCTCACTCCAGCTCAAACCGCGGTCCGAAATAGAGATTGACAGAGAATATTATCCCTATTGTATTGCCGTCTTTGAAAAGCGGCATATATGTGACAGAGACAGAGAATTACTATTGCCGTCCCTTGGCCCATTTTTCAATTATAAATAAACCTTATTTCAATGACAATATACTTCTTTAATCCGTACATGGTTATGTCAAATGCACTCTCCAGCTGTACGATAGTACTTAGTACCACCATGGGTCTTCATCAGGAGCATGAGGATGACCAATAGCGCTTGTCAGCTGCTATCTTCAAGGTATAAGCCTCAGTAAAAAAAAAACACAAGTAAGCCGTTCAGCAACATCATTTAGTAAATTGTTAGTAAAGCAATATGCTGATACCTTTTTTGTTGATGTATTTCACCATAAAAGAAAATCACGCCGCGTTTCCTTCTTTAGGTACGTCCTATTTCGATTCCCAATAACATACCTACATATAAACAACCCTAAAATACAATACACCCAGCCTCAGAAAAAATATTTATATCAATTATTCAGATGTATTTGCCTGATGGTAAACCGAACTCTGGATCGTACCTTCCTCTGCGCAGCTGACAGATATATCACAATGTTAACAGAGCTGGGGAGGAATCCAGGGAGAAGACAGATCGAGCGCGTGACAGCGATTTGAATGTGGCGCGGCCGGTGGAAACCTGTAAGCTGAAGTGTGGACGTTCAACGAAAAGATTGTGAGTTTAATAAAAAAAAAAACAATTTTCAGATCTATCTTAAACAACCCTCAAAACTTGTCAAGACGTGGCGGAAGGACCTTCGTTTGAGTCGTTGACACTCTACCTACCCCATTAGGGATACAGGCGTGTCAGTATTAGGGATGGGCCGAATATTCGTTTTATGTTCGGTATTCGGCATATTCGGCAAGTTTATCGAATATTCGGTAGGAACACCGAATTACTTCCATGCTGGACTGGGAGTGATAGAAAAACATAGAATGTGCCAGCTGCATCTCCTCCCGGGCATGCTGTAAAAATCAGCTAAGGGATTCGAGGGTTTCAGTATTGTAATTTAGGCGATGGGCTGACAACCTGTCACTAAAGCGGTATACAGATCAATCTGGAATAACCCTCAAAACTTGTCAGACGTGGCGGAACTACCCTTTTTTAGGTCGTTTACGCTCTGCCTACCCCATTAGGGATAAAGGCGTGATTATATGTATGTATGTATGTATGGTTTCCGGCATTATTTATTACATTTTGAAAGAAAAATATAATAATTTATTATTTTTACGTATTTTTTTTAAAGTTATTTGATTACTTATATTATAGCATCTGTATAGGATCAATATAACATGAAATCTTGATTATGTCTTGTATTTCTACATCATCATCTTATAAATCAAAATCAACATTTATTTGACATAATTTAGCAGAGGGAGAGTTTACCTGCCAATAACTGTGCTTAGCGTAAAATTGTACAAACCTGATTTCTGAACCGAATATTCGGCCGAATATTCGTATTCGGTGACCTTTTAACCGAACATTCGGCTGAATGTTCGTATTCGGTGAAATCCATCTTCGGCCTATCACTAGTTAGTATGTATAACAAGTATGTACCTAAGTAGAATCGGGAAGTATGAAAGGTAAGAAATTAAAAATTCGCCCCCTGCAGGATTTGAGCCTGCAACCTTCAAAATGCCGTTCCATCGAGGTGGTAGTCAACCAACGTCGCATCGACCAGTGAGAGTGACTCGCGCGAGCTCGGTTATAGTGCGAGAGACAGCGCAGCTCTTGGAATCATAATAAATGCCGACTTTTGGTTTATACATTATATTTTGAGATGGATTCTTTTTTTATGGGCTTCTTTAACGCTACTGAAAATGCTTTTCTGCTTAATTTAGATTGTTAACCGTGTTTGTTGATTTCAGCGACGGTCTTAGCGAACATCTTAAGTACGGCTTGTTCAGAAGACGAAATTCTGAAGGGTAGGTAAATATAAGTACCTATTGTATATTTGGTGATCCTTGCCCTCCCTTAGTAATTGTGAGCTATTTATAAATTAAGTGCACCTGCTGCCCGTTCTCAAATAGTGTAGGTGCACATTTGATGCAATTTTATTGTAGTGAAGCGTCGAAATCACTTAATACTATTATAATATCTGTGGTATATTGGGGAAGAGTGAGTATCGTACGTAACAATATCAAAAAATGTCCTCAGCAGAAATAATATAACGAAAAGAGAGGTTTCTTTTTTATTTAAATCTTTGTCAGTTACGATCACTGAACCTACTTTTATACTAGCGTATATTGAACAGCCATCACGAACATACGTACGACATGTCCCCAAAATTCAATAAAGCGTCCGCACGAATTTCGTCCTTATTTAATTTTAAATGGTAATATTGACGTAATTACTTATGAAAACTTATTCTTTTTATATTAATACCTAGTGCAACTTGTTTTTAACTCTTTAAAAAAAAAAAAAGTCAGACCATTAGTATGAATATGAGTGCATGCACACATATTAAATGGGACATAAAGTGCTTGGATGATGTCTGCTCCATACATTAGCTCAGTGGTTACGATGCCTACTCTTCCCAAACAGGCTCTATGGGTAGGTATACATATCAGTAATCTTTTATTGTTTTTTTTTTTCTGTTTTTTTTACTGTTGATATTAAAATTTATTTTTTTTATTCGTAAATTATTAAATTATA
Organism: Scrobipalpa atriplicella; assembly: GCA_029255725.1. Classification (NCBI taxonomy): domain Eukaryota; kingdom Metazoa; phylum Arthropoda; class Insecta; order Lepidoptera; family Gelechiidae; genus Scrobipalpa; species Scrobipalpa atriplicella. Next base: position 12,206 of record JARACY010006965.1, read on the forward strand.
TTGCCTTTTATCAATATGATGGTGACTTTTCCAGGTGTGAGGAGCGCATGTCGTCACGCCACGTGTTTGGGCCGGCCCAGCCTCCGAAAATAAGTCTCGACAGACGAAACCAACTAGCCAACTTTGACTCAGGTAAAA
>JARACY010006966.1:0-12325 GCA_029255725.1 Scrobipalpa atriplicella
TTTAAAATGTATAGAACATTTGGGCAAGAAATATAAAATATAAAAATGAAAAAAAATATACAGGGTGTTAATTTAATTGCGTGCCATAGCTTAGGAGGTGTTTCAGTAACGTGAAAGGAGCCCAGGAAAAATATTTAAAAAATCCAACTCAATAAATAAAAAAGTTAATAGTCAGTATTTATTATGATTCCAAAAGCTGCATCTAGCTCTCCGGCTATAACCGAGCCCGCGAGAGTCTCTCTCATTGGTCGATAGCGACTCGCGCTGCGCGCTGCGGTGCGCGTGATTGATTATAGCCGGACGGCCAGCCGCAACTCTGGGAATCATTATGAATACCTACCGATTATTGTTTTTTATATTTGGTTTTTTTTTTGTATTTTCTATGAACTTCTTTTACGTTACTGAAACACCCCCTCAGCTATGGCACGCAATTAAATGAACACCCTGTACATTTATGTTTTTCTCCACTAGCCCACAAAGCATTACCTACTGTAACAACATGCCAACGTTTTGTTTTATCTAGCATCTGTTGTCGTATTAGCGGCCGCCCTGGCGCCCTCGCCTGACCTTTTCATAAACAGACAGACAGACTGAAACAAATTGATTTAAGTACACTTTCTTTTTCTTGTCGTGTGGGTTTTCGAGTCGATCGACCCGATGAACCATGGTGTCTTTATTTTTTATCTTAATTTTTTACGAGTAGATGTAAAAAATGAATAGCAATCAAATAAGTGCCATCAAATCAGTTTTTCAGACGGTCTGACTACATTTCCGCAATTATCAACAGAGAAGCTAAACCTCTTCGCCCACTCGCTCGAATTAGCAGGAATTTCAGTTATGCACGTTTTCAAGTGTACCGAAAGTGAATTACTCATAAAATTGAGTTAGTGCGTTTTGTGAGTCGAGTGAATATTTATGTATTGTTAGTCTAGTGTTTGCAAGTGCTTCGCTCTTGCGAGCTTAGCTTATTTGGATCGGAACGGAATCCAACTTTTTAAGAGTAGCTGGTTAGGCACAATATCCGCAGAGTGGTCCTCCCCACAAGGGGGCCTTTTCCACGTGTATCCCAATGATAAACAGCTGATGTTAAACATTTCTGACATAATCATAACTGTGATACGAGTAAGATGGATAGATAGATAGATAAATCATTTATTATTTAGATGGCATGTTTTTACTGTAATATAACTAGAAATTACACATGTAGCTAGATATTTCCGGTGGTATGATATGAGCAGATGTTTGTAGACAATTTCTCTTATTGAGAACAATTGGTTGGGGCTAACAGGCTAATGACCATAGTGGACTGAATTACTGACCAATAATAGACATTTAACTACCTTTGTGGTCTAGTACTCTTAGCTCTAGTACTCCTGAATACGTGGGTTCGATTACAAAAAATATTTTTTATTATTTTGTTAGATTGTTTTCAGATTATATGTTAGGTGAAAAGAAGATGATTGCTTAAAAAATAACCCGACTTTTTATCGGGACTACGGGAACCAATATTCATTTATTCACTCGCTAAAGATAAAGATAGTGGAATAAGTAAAAGATTGTTCTGAGTAGTTCGACTGAGAAGCTACATCATACCGTGCTGCGAGCCAAGAAAGCCTAAAAATGTGCAAGAAAAGAGATTCCTTGCTTCGGAGAGCACGTTAAGCCGTCGGTCCCGGTCGCAGTCTTTGCAGAGGTCGTTACATAAATCAGGTCAGAGGCCTATTACCTGTGCTATTAGGCGGTTTAAAAACTTTGAAATCGGGGTTCATCGGTCGCCACTCGAAATACCTAAGAAGCTTTTAGCTTTCGTCTTGAGCAGTTTCCGAAGTGACCCTCGAATAGTTCTTCTGAACATAAACAATACCTACATCATACCACCGTGCTGCGAGCCAAGACATCCAAAAATGTGACCACAATCGTAATCCGCAGACTATTTTCAATGTGTAAATGTAAACAAACGAAGCACTCAGAAAAAAACACAAATTTTCTGCTATGTAAATTTAAACTTTCTTCCATGCTGGACTGGGAGTGATAGAATTCTTCCATGCTGGACTGGGAGTGACAGAAAAACATAGAATGTGCCAGATGCATCTCCTCCCGGGCATGCTGTAAAAATCAGCTAAGGGATTCGAGGGTTCAGTATTGTAATTTATGCAATGGGCTGACCACCTGTCACTATAGCAATATACAGATCTATCTGGAATAACCTCAAAACTTGTCAGACGTGGCGGAACGACCTTTGATTAGGTCGTTTACGCACTGCCTACCCCATTAGGGAAAAAGGCGAATATATGTATGTACCTATGTAAACTTACGTATGGTATAGCGTTTCGTATATCGTAATATATTCGTATATCCAACAAATGAGAGCACAGGCAGTCGTAACAACGAAATCTGAACTATGTTTTTTCAATATGTTTATAAGTTTTCGGAACACTCACTGAAAATCGCGAAAATCTATTATTTTTTACACAAGAAATACCAAATATACCTACATGCATCCCTTATTCATTTATCCCTAAAATGTGACCACAATCGTATCAACGGAATCCAGACTAATTTCAATAATATCAATAGGTATGTAAACAAATTTCCGGAACACTCACTGAAAATCAGGAAATCCACAAACTATGTAAACTCTTTTATTTATATTTTCGTAATGTTTTTCGTTCCACTACACAAACACTAAATATTCACAGTCAATTTTTATCTAACTTCACTTATCAACTCTATCCAAAAGTAGTATCTCTCAAACAATCACACACTACAGTTCCCAAATAAAAACAAAAGTATTTGTTATCTGATCTGATTTGTTATTCGTATTTCGACCACGATAGCTCTACTAGCGAAATCTCGGTAAAAAGTAGCCTATAATCACTCCCGTAACATTCTAAACATTTTGACTTAAACTTTCTACTAACGCCAAAATACTTCGCGCTGATTCGCTAGTATTTACATTTCGCCACGCAAGCGCTAGTTGCGAACACGCGGGACGACCGGTCGGTAGGCGGGCGGCCGCAGCACTTCGGAGCTTTCAGCTTTTTCAGCTGGGGTGGCCAAAATACGGGATAGTTCTTACAATACGATACGAAATCTTATCTTTTTTTGTATTATTCAGTCGGCTAGCTTTCTGAATCGCGATGGCGTCATACTATATAGCTATTTTCCCGCGCCTAAAATTAGCGACTGTTACTAACTAGTTAACGTGTAATTGTAACGGAGAGATTATGAAAACGTTACGTTTGCCTCTTTCAATTTTATCCCTGGTTTAGTTGGGGTTTCACTCAATCTTTCAGTACAGAAAAAAGTGGCGAAAATTGCCTATTCAGTTAAACGCTATGCCTGCCTACCCTTTATCAATAGATGTGGTTGATATAGTTGGAGATTGGAGTTTATGTTCAACAAAATAAAAGCCAATATATGCTGCAAAATAATACATCTCCTAAATTATTTTGATAGGACTGTCCCACACTTTTCAAAGTCATGGTCACCCGACTCCCAGCTGATTGCCGAATCGAGGGGGATTTCGGCGGAGCGCCTGGCCGTGAAAAATTCGCAAGGATTTTAACGAAAAACTTTGTGATGGGAATACATAATTATTACTATACGATTTTGATTAAAGTGAAGTTTGTGATTAAATTATCACACTTTAGGTAAACGTCTGTTCATCCCTTGCGGGGTAGACAGAGTGGCAAATGCTAAATTAAAGCAGTTTTCGACACGTGTTGAAAAAAAAATTATTTTTTAAAATCATTTTCTTTACGTTTTTTTTAATGGTAAATTAATTTATTTTAAAATTTTAAGAAGGCGGGCACCTTGTGAAGGAACCGAACAAACTACAAAATAAATGCTTGGAATCACTTCACGTCAAAGTTCTAGTGAACTGAAATACATGAAGTAACGCCAGTTCTCTTCCTATTCGGCCTTAAGGTCATTTTATGAGTATTGCTGCTGCCGGGTCAGAATAGCACCACACCATCTCTTCCTGAAGGTGTCGTAAATATATGATAACTCATGGGGAGCGTGATGGGTTGCAACATTCTCTGTGTAATAAAAACTGCCGTCTGCGATCTGATGTACCTACCTACTTTTTATATTGTTATGTTACTTATTTGAACTACTAATTGTAGGCATGTTTTTTAAGTGCAATAAAAATGTGTTGTATTGCACTGCACTCGGCAATCTGTCTGCCAAGCGTCGTGAGTAGTGCAAATAGTTACCCCCATTTGATATAAACAAAACCTAGGTCAGGTAGTGGACTTTTAAAGCCAGTTACAGTAGATATAATAGTCCTCCCACCGATTTTCGGTGATGGCGGCCAATCTCGCAGAGATGGGCCAACTGCGCAGGACTAGTTTTTAGTGCCCAAGTGTTCGCGCTACACACAGGTGCACTCTCTATTCCTTCAATCTCTTATTCTGATGGGACAGACTGACTGACACGACCAGAGAGAAATCAGGCGCAGGACCGACTATTTACATGCCCATCCGACAGCATGGATCTTACTTTTCGGACAATCAGGTGATCAGCCTGCAATGCCCTAACCAAACTAGAAACAACAACACAAAGTCATTGTCCCCCGCCGGGAATCGAACCCGGGACCTCCGGGTCGTGAGCCCATGGCTCAGACCGCTAGACCACGGAGGCAGTTACAGTAGATATAATGTTATAGAGAAGAGTAAATAGTAAAACCATAAAACCTTGTGCACACTACTCCCTGATCAGTAGTCGGAACCCACTTGAAATGCGCAAACTATTAAATTCTATTCATAGAGAGCTCTAGTGGCGGCAGCAGAAACCGTTTGGTTCAAGCTTATGGACGTAGGCACAGATAATATAATACTATAAGATCAGGTGTGACGTAATTATAGGCTGTAAGGAAGAGATATATTTTAAACGCAGAGCTGATATTTTTATTTGTAATGGGCTTGCATCTGTGCGCCCTAGCGTACCGCGCAGATCTCTATATCAGAGGTGAGACCCAGGTTTAACGATGGAGCGACCTGACCCTGAAGAACTTTTCTTTGCTTTGTGTTATTGTTATGTGTTTTCTTGTGCAATAAAGAATATTTGTATTGTATTGTATTGTAAGAATATGTTCAGTTCACTCACACTACTTTGACGACATTAGGGTAGTCGATTTCTAAGACCAAAATAAGATTGCGCTATAATTTTTTTTTTATTTGATTTCGGCCATCGTACGAATGGAGGTGTTTTACTACTGTCACAAAATGTTTTCGCTAATGCTTTTCGCATTTTCTATCATTACCATTAACCCAAATATACCATAAAAGCATCGTCGTTTTCTTTCGTAGAAATGCCAGTGTAAATGCCAGCTGCACCGATGACATTTCAAGCTTGCAAGCCATCAAAAATTCAAGCCGCAAAGTGGGTGTTCTAATGTAGAACGACTAGTCACAAGTCAATCCGTACGAAGAAAATTGGTAATCGATAGTTCATGGCATTCTGGTACTGTTCTGTGAAATTTGCATTGACATAGTAAAGAGGATATATTCGTTTCTTTGTAGAAATGGTAAAAACTGCTGAACCCAGTCAATGAAAACAAAATTAAGCATTGTTATTAAGCTTGTTAGCTTCAATATTATCCTGAAGTAGCATACATTAAGGCCCGTATTTATAATCAGCTCTCAAGAGTGACAGCGAGTTTGAGTTTGTATCAGAAATGTCAGTTCAGTACAAAACGGCCTGTCAAATCCATACTTAATATTCCTCTCAATCTTGAGATCGCTTTATAAATACGACCCTAAGTACCTCGTGAAAATAAATTACTTCCACGAGTATACTTTTATGCCAAGAGCCGCTTTAGGAGCCGTTTTACGGAGTCGCGGAATCAAGCGGTTGATAAAATTTTGGTTCATCATCATCTCATCATCTTCAACCCACATCCACCCACTACCGCAGGGTACAGGCCTCTTCTCTACCGCGCCACTCCTCACGGTCCTGTGCTAGTAGCATACAGTTTGCGCCTATGTATTTTACGATAATCGTCAGACCATGGGGCTGTTGGTCTGCCCACTGGCCTTATGGCTCCTCTTGGCCACCACTCCGTGACTTGGTCCACCGCGTCCGTCAACCCGTCTAGCCAAGTGTTGGTTATATTATAATTTTGGTTAAGGTTTACCTATTTACCATAGGAATTTGGTATCTACTAATTAAATCACTACCCGATAAGGAGGATAAGGTGATAACTGTATTAACTGATAAATATGTTGCCACAATTCCAAAATCAGTAATTCACTTTATAAAAAATTGTGTTAATTGTATCCGGCAAACACCACTCATTTTCTTAAAGATTAAAATGAAGTTTGTTTTATCTACGCCACAAGGTGATACAAGGGTGATACAATATATATGTATAATAATGTATGTGTGTGTATCTATATGTAAATGTAGTTATTGTGCACCCCTCCCGCTTTACATTAGTTTTCTATCCTTGGACCCCAGGTTGCCTGGAAGAAATTGCTACCTAAGCAATAAGGCCGCCTTCTGTACACTTATGTCATGTTATGTATGTTTAATTTGTGTTTTCCTGTGTACAATAAAGTATTATTTGATTTGATTTTGAAGGGTGAGTGTATAACGTTTACAAAAAAAACGATTAAGCAAATGTGTGTCACAGCTACCCGACACGAACAAATCAGAGGGTTTGCGTTGAAATCGCTCAACAAACACTTTACGTAATGAAATCGACATCACTTATGATGTATGAGGTGGGGCAAGTACGTTTCGATATCGATTCGTTTTGGCCTATTTCGATGTGGCGTATTTTGGTATTTTTTTTTTTGGACTATTTTTTTTACTTTTTTATGCTGAGAGAAGTATAAAAATTCTGAAGAATCTTAACAAAGTACATTTACCTTCTAGCAATATGGCCTGAAACTTAAAAGAACCTAAGGCTAAGCATAGTGATTTTATCACACGACATTCGCTTGTGCTTGTGCGTTCGAACACGCGCGCTTGAGTGCGTAAACACAGGATTACTATGGCGACCTCACGCACACTGAGAAAAAGCGCGCGTAGCTACATTTACACACACGTATGGCAAAGCGGCAGTCATGAGGTAAAACATCTATACAAAAAAACTAGTTACGCGACGCTGTTAATAATATAACGAACAATAGTATAGTCCAGCTGTAAAAAAACGACTTATTTTTGTATGACGCGCTGAATCTAGTAGTATATAATTGGACATTCTGCGTATAAAAACCCTGTAAATATATAATATGCCTATATCTATTCGTACCTTGCGCGGTCGTTGGGACGTGGAGCGTCTGATCCCAGGGTTGTTCGTCCTCCATCTTGCGGAAACTTCGCTCCACTGTAAGGGAAAAAAAAGGTTTGTATGGTGGAGAGAATCGACAATTTCCCACAACGCAAAGGAACCCCTCAAATAAGCAATATCCTTCTAAAATAAAATCAGTTATTTTTTACAGTTCGGATGGCGGACGGGGGAGGGCTGGATGATTTCCTACAACTACAAACCCCTTATAAAGGATGTCTCAATAAGAGCAAACATTTGAATTCTGAAATAAAAAATCCAGTTTTTGAGATATTTGTGATTTTTTTATTGGATTTTGATTATGAAGAACACACATTTCCATTTTGTATGGAATGAGAAATCTAAAAATTTTAAGGGAAAATGACACATAGTGACAATTTTTGTCTATAATCTATAGTCCTGGGGTTTGTTTTTTCGGATTTTTTATTCGGTACAAAATGGAAATGTGTGTTCTTCATAATTCAATAAAAATTTCACAAATATCTCAAAAAACTGGATTTTTTATTTTCAAAATTAAAATGTCCGCTCTTATTGAGACATCCTTTATAAACAATATACTATAATTTATGTAAAATAAATTCTATTTACTTACTTTACTTATTTAAAGATTACATAAGTTCAGTACAGCGCCAAATCTTTGTATGATCCTTGTTTCTTGATGAAATTTGGCCTATTTGGATGATTTATCGCTTTTTTTTTTCTGGCTAGTATTAAGCCTAAAATACAGGGTGTAACAGAAAGGGTATCTGCACTCGACAGGATGTGAATCTGCCCATGAAACTGAAACAACTTTTCCCAAAGAACATAGGTCGAAAAACCCATTGCGCAAACGCAAACGCACGCTGATGCATTTAGTATGGAAGGTCAATTTTATTTCTACATTTGTTCCTTTGGGAAAGTTGTTCAATTCCATGGGCAGATTCGCATCCTTTCGGGTGAATTAACCCTTTCTGTTCCACCCTGTATAAGGTAGTTGTTATTTGTTTGCACTCACTATTGATGAAGTGTGCGGCGCTGGACGCCTTGCGCGACTTCTTGTCATTGGGGTCTTGAGCTGCGGGAGACGGAACAGTAAATAATCGTAAAAGTGACATGTTTTCTAATATTGTACAACTCATCATCTCCCTAGCCTTATTACATATCACACGGAGTCGGCTACCTAATCTAGGGGATTGAACGAGGGTACTGGTTTTTACACAGAGCGACTGACATCTGACCTCTTATTTGTCAAACATTGCGTGAAGAACGAAAACGCCAAAACAGCGTTGTACGACCTGTCAAAATTTTTGCCGCAGCTAACGCCATCTAGTTCGAAATTAAAAAAAATCTCCGGAACAAGCAAATTTAAAACCCCCCATTAGACACGATTATTTTTGTATTATGTTTTGTGAATATACTCACTGTTAGGTTGGTTGGGATGTATCCGCTCCATAAACCGTGATATTCTGTTATTATGATGTTCTCCATCCATACAACATCCCTCTTCTACCGACTTCGCGCATAGTCTATGTACACGAAGCTTGCAGTCTGGAAAAAAATATATGTTAAATACTTGGATAGTAGTTAAGGCGTTCAAATTCAAATTTATTTATAGAAATAAGCAGTGCCTGTCGTAACCTGGTTTTATATGTTCTGTTTTTATGATGTTTTCGGGTAGGTACAATATAAATTGGGTACTTGACTGGGTAGCTTAAAAAATTCAAAACGTTTATACTTAAAACTAATGGCTAAAAATATTGTGGATTTCATTCATCATAAAAAAAAAATGCACATTTAGATTTTAATAATCGAATTAAAAGTATATAAGTTATTGATTTGATTAGTCAATATTTACTAAAATGTGACGTCATAATTTACTATTTTCATACAAAAAAAGCGTTTTTTGACATTTCATAAAAAGTTGCTGATTTGACTAGTTGGAAAGTAGCCAATTGTGTGCATAAATAAATAAAACATTTACCTGTACAGACGTATGCTTGCGGCGCGAGGCCCCATATCATGAGGTCGCAGTGATGGCAGTGACCCACCGACGTCAGCGCTTGTAACTGTAGGTGGTGACCTCTCACTACAAACTGTAACGAAAAAAAAAAACATTCAAAATTATGTATTTTATTTATTTTGACACTTTAAGTGTTAATGATTTTTAAATAAAACTTCTAAATAAACATACGAAAAATTTCGCACGGTAGGGATTCGAACCCACGATCTTCGGCGTACCGTGCCTCCGTATGTTTATTTAGAAGTTCTATTCAAAAATATATTTTCATGTTCTAAAAAATAAAACATTTTGGATTCATGTTCTAGACTGCAAAGAAAAAGAAACGTGAATTTAAATCTGTCTCATTTTGCAGCTTACAAAAACGAGATGAAAATCCATAGTAATTATCCAACAACTTTTCGCCAGTAGATGGTGTTAGAATAGTTCCGCTTCTCGACACTAGAATGCGCTCGAAGAAGTCTTTAAATAAGAGCGTTCTCTAGCGTCGAAAAGCGGAACTATTACATCGTTCTATTTGTGAAAAATTGTTATTATAATATGTTTTATTATGTGGGAACTTCATCGTTGACTCAGTCGAAATTAACTTAGTTTAGATTCCGAAGCAATTCATATGAAAAAATAATAATAACTTACCGGTTGTGGATGTTGTTTGGCTAATTGTTTCGTTCTCTGTTTGTATAGTTTGTCACGTTGTAGGAAGGACGCTCTCTGTCCGCCCACCGCCGCCGCCACTGACGCCGGCCTGACGAAACAATATATTGTTTTTCCTCCCATTTGCTCGGAAATTGCTTCGTTATTTAAAAAAAACATAGCGTACATTCACTCTTTGCTCCGAACTAGGGCCGGTAATGACGGTCTTTAAAGTACACACTAGTATGGATTAGGTGTTTTTAAGTTCACATTATTAATTTTTTTAAAGGCAGAATGCGCAATAAAAAAAAAAGAGTTAATGTATGCATGAAATGTGCGCCTGTCAATAGCGCCATTCTTATTTTAAAGGCCAAAGAGAATTTAACACTAAAAGAGACGAACACCTCTGAGCAATAAGAAAAGTTAAAATAATGTAGAATTTAGGAAATTTTACGTTTTGTGTGGTTTTGTAAATTGATTTTTTTTTTTGCACGACACATATTATGGAGTAAATAAATCCAAGTTCGCTGGTTTCGCTGTTTGCTGGCCATCATGGCGTTGGCGAATGTGCTATGGAGATTTGAGCCGCAACCGTCAGCTGATCTTTCGAATGTGAATGTGCGAAATTTCTGGTCTTCTTAGACGCTAACGTGGTCATAGGTTCGACTTCTGACCACGTGGAATTTTATTTCCTCCATAATATGTGTCGTGCAAAAAAAAAAAATCAATTTACAAAACCACACAAAACGTAAAATTTCCTAAATTCTGACATTATTTTAACTTTTCTTATTGCTCAGAGGTGTTCGTCTCTTTTAGTGTTAAATTCTCTTTGGCCTTTAAAATAAGAATGGCGCTATTGACAGGCGCACATTTCATGCATACATTAACTCTTTTTTTTTATTGCGCATTCTGCCTTTAAAAAAATTAATAATGTGAACTTAAAAACACCTAATCCATACTAGTGTGTACTTTAAAGACCGTCATTACCGGCCTAGTTTCGGCAAAAGTAATGTATGTGAATGTACGCTATGTTTTTTTTTAAATAACGAAGCAATTTCCGAGCAAATGGGAGAAAAACAATATATTGTTTCGTCAGGCCGGCGTCAGTGGCGGCGGCGGTGGGCGGACAGAGAGCGTCCTTCCTACAACGTGACAAACTATACAAACAGAGAACGAAACAATTAGCCAAACAACATCCACAACCGGTAAGTTATTATTATTTTTTTCATATGAATTGCTTCGGAATCTAAACTAAGTTAATTTCGACTGAGTCAACGATGAAGTTCCCACATAATAAAACATATTATAATAACAATTTTTCACAAATAGAACGATGTAATAGTTCCGCTTTTCGACGCTAGAGAACGCTCTTATTTAAAGACTTCTTCGAGCGCATTCTAGTGTCGAGAAGCGGAACTATTCTAACACCATCTACTGGCGAAAAGTTGTTGGATAATTACTATGGATTTTTCATCTCGTTTTTGTAAGCTGCAAAATGAGACAGATTTAAATTCACGTTTCTTTTTCTTTGCAGTCTAGAACATGAATCCAAAATGTTTTATTTTTTAGAACATGAAAATATATTTTTGAATAGAACTTCTAAATAAACATACGGAGGCACGGTACGCCGAAGATCGTGGGTTCGAATCCCTACCGTGCGAAATTTTTCGTATGTTTATTTAGAAGTTTTATTTAAAAATCATTAACACTTAAAGTGTCAAAATAAATAAAATACATAATTTTGAATGTTTTTTTTTTTCGTTACAGTTTGTAGTGAGAGGTCACCACCTACAGTTACAAGCGCTGACGTCGGTGGGTCACTGCCATCACTGCGACCTCATGATATGGGGCCTCGCGCCGCAAGCATACGTCTGTACAGGTAAATGTTTTATTTATTTATGCACACAATTGGCTACTTTCCAACTAGTCAAATCAGCAACTTTTTATGAAATGTCAAAAACGCTTTTTTGTATGAAAATAGTAAATTATGACGTCACATTTTAGTAAAATATTGACTAATCAAATCAATAACTTATATACTTTTAATTCGATTATTAAAATCTAAATGTGCATTTTTTTTTATGATGAATGAAATCCACAATATTTTTTAGCCATTAGTTTTAAGTATAAACGTTTTGAATTTTTTAAGCTACCCAGTCAAGTACCCAATTTATATTGTACCTACCCGAAAACATCATAAAAACAGAACATATAAAACCAGGTTACGACAGGCACTGCTTATTTCTATAAATAAATTTGAATTTGAACGCCTTAACTACTATCCAAGTATTTAACATATATTTTTTTCCAGACTGCAAGCTTCGTGTACATAGACTATGCGCGAAGTCGGTAGAAGAGGGATGTTGTATGGATGGAGAACATCATAATAACAGAAT
>JARACY010006967.1:0-12316 GCA_029255725.1 Scrobipalpa atriplicella
GGTCTAAATCCTAAGTCCTAAAAAGGGCTCGATAGGCTAAAATTTGGGGCTAAAAGCTTAAAGTCCTTTACAGCACTAGTTCCGACGTCGAACTTGCCTTGTCAGACATAAATTTCAGCCGGAAAGGGTGAGAAAATAGTGAGGTCTACCGTAAAACACAACAGTACATCCCATGTCTACTAGAAATATCAGGACCTCAGAAGGGTAACTCAGGGTAGGTACCTTATTTTATCAATTAGCAATTTATTGACAACCTGTCACAAATCAATCTTTAAAGTTGTTAGTTAACTTTCTATTTATTTGAATATGACACTCAGTGTCACTGTTTTTGCATTGTAATAAAAAGTTTCACTCTGGTGGGATAATCAATTCAATAATGTAATTGTGTAATTTGTTTAATAATATGTAGTGATTAAATATATTAATTTGAATTTAGTAGGTTACTGACAAAAATATTGTTAATCTTAATGTTTGCTTTAGAGATATTACGCTGAACTGAAATGTTTACTATGGTTATATGAGATATTATTACGTTTAAACCGCACAAACCTTATTGGTTTCATGAGTAGGTACGTGACTGAATATTAATTAAAGTGCCTACTTATTTGCAAATGACGGATCACTGCACACTGGTTTTTAAGCAGTAAAAATAATTGGTACGATAATAATTAGATCTAGGCCGTAGAAGTCTATATAATTAATAATTAGGTAACAACAAGCCAGTAACATTTTCTATTTAATTTAAATAAGCTTACTTGATTTAAACTTCGTAACTTTTGGTAAATACACGATTTAGTTAACGAGCTTTATGGCAAGGCTGTGTAAGCCTTAAGGATACATACTTACAAAACAAAATACTAATTAAACTGAATATTAACAACGGTCCTAGGTTAAGCCAGGCAGGCCTTTAAGTATGTAAAATAGGTGAGAATAATATATAATTAGGTCTTGCTCATGTACTACAAAATTCGTTACAATTAATTGGGTAGTTTAGGTCTGTGCCTTACACACCCAAGCGTCAATTTTCTGTAAATTAATTGGGCGTATACTTTCAATATTTTTCTGCTAACTTTGTGTTTCTTTAGCGAATAGGATAATACATATTGACGTTCATTACCTAAATTCTCTGTCATAGATATTTGATGGTTGCGAATCAAACTAAGTTGAAGTTATGATTATGATATGACCTATGACTCTAGCTATTCTGTTAAACAGTTATCTAATTATATGATACAAGATTCTAGCAGGTTGTTACTTACATGATTGTTTGTAAATATGTATAAGATCACCTTTATTTTCGAGATGAAGGAGCTATTATGTAGGTACATACAAATGCTACAATCAAACGCAATGTGATGAGAGATATTGTTAAAACAAGTTCCATAATCAAAAGCGCTTCAAGAATAAGTTTCTTTAGGCGAGTGATGATGAATACAAAGTGGGGCGTGCAGGAACATAATTAAACTGGATTTCAGAGTTATCTAGACGTCGTCGTCAGCCGCAGACGGGAGTGAGCTCCAGTTCCCATTAGAAAAAAATATCTTTCATTAGGTAACAGCTGGGCACTTCTCCACAGGAAACTAGTCCAGTCGACTAAGGGATTGTTACAAAGTTTTAGTGAAACAATGTAGAGTAGAAGGTAGGAAGAAGCACTAATTGTAGTATTTTAGATAATTTTTTTTTCATGGTACGGTTAGTTTTTGAAAAGTATTTGGATTTCAGAGTTATCTAAACCACAGAATATATAATAGTACTGTCTAAACGTTGTCGGCCGCAGACATCGGGAGCTCCAGTTCCCATTAGGAGTGAAAAAAATTAAAAAAATGTTCTTCACCACAGGAAACGAGTCCAGTCAACGAAGGGATTTTATAGTAAAAAGTATAAAGTAGTATTAAGCACAGTTTTGTTTACTTCTTAGCTAGGTTAATTCTTGATCGTTCTTTGGATTTCAAAGTTATCGAGACGTTTTCGGCCGCAGACGTTGGGAACTCCAGTTCCCATTAGGAGAGCAAAAAACACTAGTCCAGTCCACAAGGGTATTAAAAAAGATTTCTTCATAAAAAAATATGAAAGTTGATCGGAGTAGGAGCCGAGCAATTAGCACAGTCTTGAAGTAAGCTAGCACTGGCACACCATGCTGCTGCGCGCTTTGTCATTGCACCGTACTGTGCTCATTCATTCTCAAAGGTTTAATTTAAATCCTCATCTTTCCTTTGTTGCAGGCGCTGTTATAAAGCACGGTGACGGGGCTTAATGAGGAGTTATGTTCCCGCTCTTTTTCAATTATTACTAAGACTTGTTAACGCAATTCGCCTTGTTCAAAAAAGCAGTGAAATAACAACGGTAGCACATTTATTTCACTGCAATTTTTTAAAAATACATACTACAAATAGTTTTTATTCTACACAAGAAACCAAATCTTACGTTACGTTGTGACGTCACTCGGGTACAGTTACATAAATTTTTTTATAAAAATAATGGCTGATTTAAAACCGTAAACCATGAAATTAGTTTTTTTTAAATTACGTAAAGACTCAGAAAAAAATATAAAATATATTTTTTTTTAACAAGGCGAATTGCCAGCATAAAATTAACTACATTGCAGATCCTAGGTAGGAATCTAACCTGCTGGTACAAAGGGCTCTTGAGATTTTCTTCTATTCCTCTCTGTTCTGCGCCCCGATCGGCGCTTCGTCCCATAACTATCCAACCGCTCTCAGCTCTCCTTCCTTCATGTCATCATAATTATGTACAAAGTCGCGTTATTTTTTTATGTAGTAAACTTTGTAAATGAGCCTACCGAAACCATCGGAAACAGTTTTACAAATATCTTGGAAAAGATAAATTGTTTGAATTTATTACGCTTTCCATTTGCGAAATTTTGAAGTAATTTTAAGCAAATTTTTTGACGACAAAGGGACAACTAAGGAAAAAACAAAGTAACAAATGCTAGAAACAATGTTTATTTGAGGCACGAATTCCGCAAATGAAGTCACGTGCCATATCGCTTTAAATTATATTGGCGGGAGAGAGCCCAAGGGCTATGTAAAAAGGGTTAAAATTGTCCTACCGCCTGAATATTTAAATTTTTCATGATTTTCCCATTAAGTTTTAGTTTTTGAATAAGTATTTATTTTGTTCTTTGTATTATGTTGGCATCTACGAATAGAAGGTTGGCATTCAATTTCATCTGATTTCATACAATCGACCATTTGTATAATAAATTTGTTTCTGTTAGTACTTAGGTAATTACTTAATATATCATTCAGTAATATTAAATAAAAGAAGAGATCTAACCTGGTATTATTTTTTATAAGGTAGCAGAATGCAAAAAAAACGTATTTTCACAATATTTTACATTGTTTTATTAAAAAACATTTTCTTAGAATATTTACAAAGTATTAAAAAACTATTTACAATATTGTCAAGGCGATTAGTTTTGGATACATACTCTGTGAAAATTAAATATTAATTTTCAATCATACAATAGTTGTTAAAAGTACCTAAACATATTTGATTCAAACTCGTATTGGTCCCATATTTTGGGAAAAGAAATATAATAATTTGTCATCAATCACAATTCAGAATAAATTAATATTCACAGCCAGCGCTAAAGTGACATAGATAATCCTCTCTAATTTTACGTCATATTATGAAATTTTACGTCCAAGTTCTTGGATGCGCTATTTTAATGTCAAAGTTGAGAAAATGACACAGATTTAAGATTTTAGTTTAGATAATTAATTTGTTTGCCAGAAATGGCACCAATTGTGTTGTGTATAATTAAATGTCATGTTCTTGTGACATCTTGAAGTCGGCTTGGAGCTTTATGACAACAAAATCGTAATTTAAATGCGTAATTATCTTTATTTCTGTTTATCTCTACAACTTTTATTGCTTTTTGCTTTGTATAAATAAGAGTGGATTCAAAGATTGAGTTTGAAGAGAAAACGGGTAATTACTATTTAACTGTAGATGTTTGTTATGCTGGCTTCATAGCAGTAAATCAAAGTTTGTCACTTTTTGGATCTGTCAATGTGCCAGTTTAGCCAAGCTTGTGCTCTCGGTCTCTTGAGGAATAAACGTGTTAGACCGTACATACAAATCGTCAGTCGATGGACTCCAGTCGCCCGTTTCATAAAACTAAATTTTAGAAATTAATACAACAACAATTCGCTGTCCATTGCTTGGGTAGTTAGTGAATAACACCTGCCGATTGTTGTATTTTTTACCGGTTGCGCCATGAACATCAAATTTCACTCGTAATTTGTAAATTTTAGCATTTTAGAGCGGGTCCCAGAGCAACTTCTGCGAAATGCCTGAAGTTACCATTAGTATAAGTTACTTTACTCAAACTCTATTTTTATATATTATTAAGATAGCTTGAATGTCGAGTAATAGTAAAATGTGAATGAAATGATGTTTTAGTGTAGGCATGTAATATAGAAACAGTTTTTATTAGTTTATGAGTAACAAAGATTATTATAATTGTCTTATCCGCAAAATATTTTTTTGGCTATAATATTTCAAGCCTGTCACGTTCTACATAATGCCATTTAATTTTATACTTATACAAACCTATTGACGTTCAAGTTGCGTTCAAGCCTTTGAATGATTTGGCTTTGAAATTAAATTTTACGTGTTAAATATCAAAGATCAAACCTACGTCAAATATTTTACTTTGAAGCACAATTTGTTTTAAAAGTAAATATCAGAGTCCTATTTGCCTCAGTTATTTCCAAGCTTCGGCCACTCGCTGACTTTGACAACACTAAACTTTAAAGTCTTTGGTTAAAAGCATAACTTTGTAACCAACCACTTAGAGTTTGGTGTAAAAAAAATCAAATTTATAACTAGTAAAAAAACACAGATTTCGATCAAAATTATACAGAGGAAGTACAATCAAAAGTTTGTTCATAGAAATTTGGACTTAGATTTCATTCATCATCATCATCAACCTGCATCAGTCCACTGCTGGACATGGCCTCTCCCATGCCACGCCACTCGCTCGGTCTCAGCCGTTCTCATCCAATTTCTGCCCGCTTTCTTAAAAGCATCATCGCCCCATCTAGTCTCAGGACGTCGCATCACACCACGTCTGCCGACTTCGTTCTTAGTTATAGGTACAAAAAAATAGGATCACGCTGAAAGTGTTTAAACTAATCATGCTTTCAATTGTAAAATAATCAGTTTTTATTATTTGATAGATTTCAAACTAGCACTAATTAATTAACCAAGTATCATCTATTACTCAAGGCGTAACTGTTACTACCAACTACCAAGTGGCAATTTCAATTAGCAAAGACGCCGTTCAAACTGATTGCTACAAGGGAACCATAACCATAGCAGTTCATGATTTCAAAATTATAGTTCCATTCCATATTGAAGATATATTGGTACTGTTGATATTTGTGAAAGGATCTGTCAAATAAATATAAAAAAATGTCAGAATCAGATCATTCAGTGATAAGGCATGTACTATAAAAACATTGAAATGCCTTCATTTTTTTTCTGTTAGCTACTAATAAAAACTATGAACGTATCTAAGGCCCGTATTTATAATCAGCTCTCAAGAGTGACAGCGAGTTTGAGTTCGTATCAGAAATGTCATTTTAGTACAAAATGACCTGTCAAATCCATCCTTAATATTGCTCTCAATCTTGAGATCGCTTTATAAATACGAGCCTTAAAACAGAGTCTAGTTGCTTGTTTGTCGTAAGGGCCAGTATTGTTTTGTATTCAGTGAGTGAACACACCCATAGTGGTGATCTATCTTGCCTTTCACAGTAACAACACTACAGGGATTTGCACTGTGTAATTTATGTAATTCATAATATACAGTTACAGTACAATACAGTAAGGTTAATTCGGTGAGACTACGACGTTACTAAATATGAACTAAAATTATTGCCGTCTCTTCCTGTTCTGTCGCGGTAGAAAATGACAGATATGGATAACGCCGATTTGCCCTCAGTATCGTACTCCTTTAGAGAAAGTGTTTTAAAGGCAGGGTTCATTTCTGACAATTCCACAGTCAAAACTGTGTCATTAAAAACAGTAAAGAAATGATCGCGAAATACGACTGTGAACATGTAATTTGATTTCCTTTGCAAGACAGGCCCAATAGAAAACACAATAGATAAATACAAATCTTTTTACTGAGCTAGGAGGAAAACAGACGTCGTAGTTCAAGCGAGTGAATCAATCATCTTGCTGCCCCGGCCAGCCTCCAGCCCACCTCTCGCGATTCTCAAGCCTATAAATCCATACTTTCAATACAGGGTGTTAATTTAACTGCCACAAAGCTCAGGGGGCGTTTCAGTATCGATAAAGGATCACATGAAAAATATGTTAAAAATCTTACTCGAAAAACAATTACTTTTGCATACAAATTATTTGATCGAAGTCGTTATTTTGTATGGAAAAATCAAAAATAATTTTTGCGTAGAAATTATTTATTAGCTTGTATTACCAAAACATCCCCTAAGCTACTGCACACAATTAAATTAAAACCCTGTATATCGTCTGACAAAGAACAAAGGTACATTTGTTAGAAGGTGTCGATACATCACTGCAGATAAAATTGTTTAAGAAAGGCTTTGTAGATCAAATGGTATGGAAACGGCTTCAAGCAAAGTACCTATGTTATTTGTACGGTTGACGTGCCTTTGAATTTCATCTAATAAAAGCTGCTTTTCATATGAAATACTGCCAAAAATAGTTTCAGTGTTGGTAAAGTCAAAAATGATAATCAGACTTGACAGTCTTAATAAGAATAAGAATATTAAATAAAGATATCATTAGAACATGGGTATTCTTTTGAGAAATTTATAGATTGAAATTGTGGAAAAGGCTCAAATGTATATACTATAACATTACAATCGAGATTCCCCGCATACATTTTATTAGGTACCTATAATGAACATGAACATCTACTAGACAGTGGGCAGACAGTTCAAATTGGGTCCAGGTTATCCCTTCTCAATCGTGAATATTAATTTATTCTGAATTGTGATTGATGACAAATTATTATATTTCTTTTCCCAAAATATGGGACCAATACGAGTTTGAATCAAATATGTTTAGGTACTTTTAACAACTATTGTATGATTGAAAATTAATATTTAATTTTCACAGAGTATGTATCCAAAACTAATCGCCTTGACAATATTGTAAATAGTTTTTTAATACTTTGTAAATATTCTAAGAAAATGTTTTTTAATAAAACAATGTAAAATATTGTGAAAATACGTTTTTTTTGCATTCTGCTACCTTATAAAAAATAATACCAGGTTAGATCTCTTCTTTTATTTAATATTACTGAATGATATATTAAGTAATTACCTAAGTACTAACAGAAACAAATTTATTATACAAATGGTCGATTGTATGAAATCAGATGAAATTGAATGCCAACCTTCTATTCGTAGATGCCAACATAATACAAAGAACAAAATAAATACTTATTCAAAAACTAAAACTTAATGGGAAAATCATGAAAAATTTAAATATTCAGGCGGTAGGACAATTTTAACCCTTTTTACATAGCCCTTGGGCTCTCTCCCGCCAATATAATTTAAAGCGATATGGCACGTGACTTCATTTGCGGAATTCGTGCCTCAAATAAACATTGTTTCTAGCATTTGTTACTTTGTTTTTTCCTTAGTTGTCCCTTTGTCGTCAAAAAATTTGCTTAAAATTACTTCAAAATTTCGCAAATGGAAAGCGTAATAAATTCAAACAATTTATCTTTTCCAAGATATTTGTAAAACTGTTTCCGATGGTTTCGGTAGGCTCATTTACAAAGT
Organism: Scrobipalpa atriplicella; assembly: GCA_029255725.1. NCBI lineage: Eukaryota > Metazoa > Arthropoda > Insecta > Lepidoptera > Gelechiidae > Scrobipalpa > Scrobipalpa atriplicella. Next base: position 7,809 of record JARACY010006967.1, read on the forward strand.
TTACTACATAAAAAAATAACGCGACTTTGTACATAATTATGATGACATGAAGGAAGGAGAGCTGAGAGCGGTTGGATAGTTATGGGACGAAGCGCCGATCGGGGCGCAGAACAGAGAGGAATAGAAGAAAATCTCAAGAGCCCTTTGTACCAGCAGGTTAGATTCCTACCTAGGATCTGCAATGTAGTTAATTTTATGCTGGCAATTCGCCTTGTTAAAAAAAAATATATTTTATATTTTTTTCTGAGTCTTTACGTAATTTAAAAAAACTAATTTCATGGTTTACGGTTTTAAATCAGCCATTATTTTTATAAAAAAATTTATGTAACTGTACCCGAGTGACGTCACAACGTAACGTAAGATTTGGTTTCTTGTGTAGAATAAAAACTATTTGTAGTATGTATTTTTAAAAAATTGCAGTGAAATAAATGTGCTACCGTTGTTATTTCACTGCTTTTTTGAACAAGGCGAATTGCGTTAACAAGTCTTAGTAATAATTGAAAAAGAGCGGGAACATAACTCCTCATTAAGCCCCGTCACCGTGCTTTATAACAGCGCCTGCAACAAAGGAAAGATGAGGATTTAAATTAAACCTTTGAGAATGAATGAGCACAGTACGGTGCAATGACAAAGCGCGCAGCAGCATGGTGTGCCAGTGCTAGCTTACTTCAAGACTGTGCTAATTGCTCGGCTCCTACTCCGATCAACTTTCATATTTTTTTATGAAGAAATCTTTTTTAATACCCTTGTGGACTGGACTAGTGTTTTTTGCTCTCCTAATGGGAACTGGAGTTCCCAACGTCTGCGGCCGAAAACGTCTCGATAACTTTGAAATCCAAAGAACGATCAAGAATTAACCTAGCTAAGAAGTAAACAAAACTGTGCTTAATACTACTTTATACTTTTTACTATAAAATCCCTTCGTTGACTGGACTCGTTTCCTGTGGTGAAGAACATTTTTTTAATTTTTTTCACTCCTAATGGGAACTGGAGCTCCCGATGTCTGCGGCCGACAACGTTTAGACAGTACTATTATATATTCTGTGGTTTAGATAACTCTGAAATCCAAATACTTTTCAAAAACTAACCGTACCATGAAAAAAAAATTATCTAAAATACTACAATTAGTGCTTCTTCCTACCTTCTACTCTACATTGTTTCACTAAAACTTTGTAACAATCCCTTAGTCGACTGGACTAGTTTCCTGTGGAGAAGTGCCCAGCTGTTACCTAATGAAAGATATTTTTTTCTAATGGGAACTGGAGCTCACTCCCGTCTGCGGCTGACGACGACGTCTAGATAACTCTGAAATCCAGTTTAATTATGTTCCTGCACGCCCCACTTTGTATTCATCATCACTCGCCTAAAGAAACTTATTCTTGAAGCGCTTTTGATTATGGAACTTGTTTTAACAATATCTCTCATCACATTGCGTTTGATTGTAGCATTTGTATGTACCTACATAATAGCTCCTTCATCTCGAAAATAAAGGTGATCTTATACATATTTACAAACAATCATGTAAGTAACAACCTGCTAGAATCTTGTATCATATAATTAGATAACTGTTTAACAGAATAGCTAGAGTCATAGGTCATATCATAATCATAACTTCAACTTAGTTTGATTCGCAACCATCAAATATCTATGACAGAGAATTTAGGAAAAAGAAATTATTAATGAACGTCAATATGTATTATCCTATTCGCTAAAGAAACACAAAGTTAGCAGAAAAATATTGAAAGTATACGCCCAATTAATTTACAGAAAATTGACGCTTGGGTGTGTAAGGCACAGACCTAAACTACCCAATTAATTGTAACGAATTTTGTAGTACATGAGCAAGACCTAATTATATATTATTCTCACCTATTTTACATACTTAAAGGCCTGCCTGGCTTAACCTAGGACCGTTGTTAATATTCAGTTTAATTAGTATTTTGTTTTGTAAGTATGTATCCTTAAGGCTTACACAGCCTTGCCATAAAGCTCGTTAACTAAATCGTGTATTTACCAAAAGTTACGAAGTTTAAATCAAGTAAGCTTATTTAAATTAAATAGAAAATGTTACTGGCTTGTTGTTACCTAATTATTAATTATATAGACTTCTACGGCCTAGATCTAATTATTATCGTACCAATTATTTTTACTGCTTAAAAACCAGTGTGCAGTGATCCGTCATTTGCAAATAAGTAGGCACTTTAATTAATATTCAGTCACGTACCTACTCATGAAACCAATAAGGTTTGTGCGGTTTAAACGTAATAATATCTCATATAACCATAGTAAACATTTCAGTTCAGCGTAATATCTCTAAAGCAAACATTAAGATTAACAATATTTTTGTCAGTAACCTACTAAATTCAAATTAATATATTTAATCACTACATATTATTAAACAAATTACACAATTACATTATTGAATTGATTATCCCACCAGAGTGAAACTTTTTATTACAATGCAAAAACAGTGACACTGAGTGTCATATTCAAATAAATAGAAAGTTAACTAACAACTTTAAAGATTGATTTGTGACAGGTTGTCAATAAATTGCTAATTGATAAAATAAGGTACCTACCCTGAGTTACCCTTCTGAGGTCCTGATATTTCTAGTAGACATGGGATGTACTGTTGTGTTTTACGGTAGACCTCACTATTTTCTCACCCTTTCCGGCTGAAATTTATGTCTGACAAGGCAAGTTCGACGTCGGAACTAGTGCTGTAAAGGACTTTAAGCTTTTAGCCCCAAATTTTAGCCTATCGAGCCCTTTTTAGGACTTAGGATTTAGACCTTTATTCATTTCTTTAATTTTTATTCAGTTTTTAAGTCCAAGCCTTTTTACCTACTTAAAAAAAAGGAGGTTATCAATTCGATACGTATGTATGTAATATTATTGGAACTGCATAAAATTCACACATGATATTCCAATGGGGCTTCTAAACCTAAATAGTCTTACAGTATACGAGGTAAGCTTAAGGCTTATAACAAAGCGGCTTGAATAGGCTAAGCCCTATCCTAGCAGTAAGGACTAAATGGCTTTATAGGTTTTTAGCCTACTAGGCTTTTTATTTACTAGTCTAGTCTTAAAATAAGGGCTAAAAGCCTAAAGTCCTTTACAGCACTAGTCGGAGCACTATTTTCCCGCCGAAGCGAAATTTGCTCCGTGTTTCGGGCAAATTTAAATAGGGTAATTATTTATTCACTTTATCAAGTTTAAACGCGATATTTTAAACTTGCCCAGGTTGTTTCTAGTTGTTTATCTTTTTTGTATCGGGATTTTGTATAAGGAACACTTTGAGTGTTATAAGGTAGGAATAGTTTAGAACTAGTTTATAATACTTATTGCTTATATCTTATGTTATAGTACCTATCTTTTTTGACGTAAAAGAATAACTAACAAGCATATTTTGCATTGGAAATATTCGTTTGAAATACAAATAATTTTCAACCTATTAAATTAGTCCGTTTGGGATAATTTCCAGAAAATGTTTAAATGTTAAAGTAATTAACTTTTGTGCATTTATTTTTAAATTCGTTTTGATTTTCTGCAGTTGTTTCAGTAAAACTAAGCAGAGATATGAATTGCAATGAGTTGTTAAAGTTTCTCTGGCTTTAGTCTGCCTCGACAAAGCGAGCTAAACATGACCGACGTGAACTTTACCCTGCAAGTAGCCCTGCAACGCTCAGCTAGCCAAGATGAATTCAGTCATATTATGTAGTAGGCTTCTCAACTTCTAACTTTCTGTGGATAATATTATATAGATACCGGCTTCAATAATTAATGTATCTGCTTTGCTTTGCTTTGAATAGCCCCAGTTGAATAGAGGAAATTATTTTCCCGTATATATAAGTCAAATATTTTCATGAGCTAAAAAGCAACCAGTAACATACCTATTTCAATACACGGAAAAGCTTTTACATGTTATTTCGGTGAAAACCATAACTGAAACTCTCGGAATATTGATGAAAAACTGTTTTTCAGAACTATGAAATAGTTGGTTGTCTAAAATAATTCCACCTGCTTTCAACTAGAGTTCAATTCAAATTGTCTTATAAGTAAAGCTTACCAAAGTTATTTTAATACAAAGAACCCCTATAACACGACACGTTGGACTTGCTTTTAATCCCTATCCACCACAGATAATACCTTGAATTACCTACCTACCTATGTCAATTACTCAAAGTTATCCTATGTTGATCAGCTGTCATCCTGTCATGTCACGTTCATCAGGGAGATTAACGTGGCGGCCAACTAAACCAAGATCCAAGATAAATAGTAATCAAGCTGAGTTCATAACGCTAAGGTAAGCTACGTGTGTTTGGGTTGTAGGAACGAGTTATTATACTAGACAAAATAGTCAAGTATTTAGTTATTTTATACATTTTAGGTCGTGATCGGACTTGAAACATTGAAAATGTTATTTATATGATGAAAATGCCAATATCTTAAAAAAACATCCTGGAACATAATAATATGACAGGTACACAACACACATAACTGCGATG
>JARACY010006968.1:0-12309 GCA_029255725.1 Scrobipalpa atriplicella
GGTTAGGTTAGGTTAGGTTAGGTTAGGTTAGGTTAGGTTAGGTTAGGTTAGGTTAGGTTAGGTTAGGTTAGGTTAGGTTAGGTTAGGTTAGGTTAGGTTAGGTTAGGTTAGGTTAGGTTAGGTTAGGTTTTTTTTTTTTTTTTTTTTTTTTGTATGTTTTGCTAGTTTCCTCTAACATGGGGGTCAGAGACATTGTTTAGCCAAACACGGACTTCGACGCCAGAATATAATTTTTTACTAGTCCTTGATCTGTTTATGGGTACAGGAGGACTCCGGGTTTTAAGTTCGGGAGTCCTACAAGTATTTGTTAGTGTTAGTAGAGAGCTTGGGATGGGTACAATATTTATTTTACAAAAATACTTAAATTTATTATACATGCCTATTATTTTACTTTACTATTTTCTTATATCTAATTATTTACTTATGACATATAACATACTACTTTTGAGAGAGGTATGGGTTCTTATCTTTTCTTTTTACATAGTTTTCTTACTTATTACTATTGTCTTATTACCTTGTTGTCTTATTTCTATATTTGTATTTAACATTTCTTACAGACTATATTTTTATTTCTTACTTCTAATTTTACATCTTATGACTATGGTAACATAATTCAATATGTTGCATAATCATATTTTCTTATTCTGACTTATTTCTACGATTTACAATTTTTACTATGTTTTCTACAAACTTCAGAAACACGTTTCTAATATTCCTATCCTTTATCAGCATTGGCAGGTACTCTATTGTTATTTTCGCGTTTGTTTCTTGCTCAAAATCAAAACGTTCTCTGTCAAATATTGGGCACTTTACTAGGAGATGGGATACTGTTTCTTCTATGCTTGGATCACATGTACATGATGGGCTCTCTTTGCACTTGAATCGAGTCAGGTACTCAGAGAACCCACCATGTCCCGTGAAGGCTTGAGCCAGAAACCTATTTATTTTTATTTTCCGGATCGTGCTGTATGCCTCTATCGCGTTAGGGAAAAACAGTTTAGTTGTTGAAGCTGTTTCCCCTTCCCTATATCTCCGATCCCATTCGTGGAGCGATTCCTGACGGATATTTCGTTTCACGAATGAAATCGGACAAAGATCGTATGCGGGCTTCCTTTTGGACTTTAAGGCGGCCTCTTTTGCTAATAAGTCGGCCCTTTCATTGCCCTCCAGGCCTGCGTGGGCTTTGATCCAAAACAAAGAGACGCTTTTGTTTTGGATCTTGCTGCGTCTTATGGCGTCTCTTGTTTCCACGGCAAGCGGGTGTGGGGCTCCAGGGTTTATGACTGTTTGCAAGGCTGCCATAGAGTCGCTGAAAATAGCGTACGTTGCTTCTTTTCTAAGAAGGACCACTTTCATTGCCTCGCGGAGGGCTAAGATTTCTGCTTGGTAAACAGTACCATACGACGGCAATGCAAATTTGAGGGCTTTGGTTTCAACGTTGTTTACCCATACAGATAAAGCTGCGCCTACCTTGCCCTCAATTTTGCTGCCGTCGGTGAAGATGCGAACAGCGTAATCAGTATTGTTCTCGTATTGTTCTTGGTCTGTCAGGTATCCTATAACAATTTCACTTTGTAGTGCTGGATGTGGCGCTTCCAGTGCTGGTGACATTATTTCAACCTCCCTATCCACAAGCTCTGGCCGAGGCACCCCTCTCTTGGCTTCATACAGCGAAGCTGCTTCGCGGATTCGAATGTCAAGAGGGAGCACTCCAGCCAGTAATAAGGCTGAGTTTAGGGAAGTCGTCCTGTATGCCTTGCATAGCTTTTGTGCAAAGCTTCGTTGGATAGCATTGAGCAGTTTTTGGACTCCGAGTTTATCCGACGCAGGTGCCCATGCACTCGAGGCGTACATTATTATCGGCTCGACAGCTGCGGTGTATATACACTTAATCACTTCTGGGTGCAGACCCCAGCTGACCCTTGCAGCTCTTGATAGCTGGTTGTAGACGGCTGCTGCTTTTGCACATACGTTGGCAATGTGCTGGTTGAAGGTCAGCTTTCGGTCTATTGTTAGACCCAGTATTTTAATTTCCTCTGACATTCCAATGTCAACCCCTCCCATCCTCAAGAGTGGTGTGTCGTATTTCAGCTTGTTTGTTATTGTCATGGCGCATGTTTTGTGTGGTGCAAATTTGAGCTTATATACGACACCCCATCCCCGAACATGTTCGAGGGCGGCATTGGCTTGTCTTTGGATCTCCTGTGCTGTGTGCCCGTCGAATACTAGGACCACGTCGTCGGCGAAAGCCTGGACGTAGTCACCTCTCGCCTGCAGTTCTTTAAGCAGGGTGTCCAATAGGAGGTTCCAAAGGATTGGTCCTCCTATAGACCCCTGGACGCAGCCCTTTTCTGAGCCCTTTTTGTGTTCTGCACCCATATATCTGACTGCCACTGTTCTGTCCTTCATATAGCTGCCCATGACCCTCCTCAAGTTAACCGGGCAATTTTCCTCTGCTAACCTTATTTTGATTGCGGGCCACCATGCACTATCGAAGGCTCCCTCTATATCCAGTGATACGACTGTGATAATTTTCTTTTCGTGTAATTTTGCTCGGATGTGCTGCATGAGGGTATAGAGGGAGTCTTCGGTGCTTTTTTGGGGCATAAAGCCATATTGGCAGGTACTTATGTTCGGTAGAATATGGAACTTGAGGCGGGCCACTAGCATTTTCTCATATATTTTCCCCAAGACAGGCAATAGGCCTATCGGCCTGTACGACTTGGGCGTTGCGTAATTTTCTTTTTTGGGCTTTCGGAGGATTACTACTGTAGCCTCCTTCCAAATTTGGGGAAAATATGTGAGTTCCAGGCATTTGTTTAGTAGCGCCAAGAAGATTTCGGGTTCGGTGCGAATTGCGCTCAGGCATATGTCAGCAGTTAGACCGTCAGAGCCGGGAGCTTTCTTTGCGTTGAAAGATGATGCTGCTCTTTTTAGCTCATAAGGAGTAAATGGCGGGTCGTTATTGTCTCCTTCCTCTTCGTTGATGTCTTCAGCTCTGACTCTCATCCTTGTATGCTCTTCATTATCCTCTTCCCTAGTGTCCGGCGGGTAAAATGTTTCGGCAATTAATTTTGCTGACTGTTCTGCATCCAGGGCTTTTCCTTCCAGTTGCATGGGCACATCTTCTTCTCTTTTACTGGTTCTACCAATCACTCGATAAATACCTTCCCATACCCCCTCTGTGTTTTGTTTTTCACAAAACCCCTTCCAGCTCTCAACTTGGGCCTTCATGATTGCTGATGCATACTCTTCTTTCTTTTTCAGATATTCCTCCACGACCTTTTCTTTTCTCGACGGTGCTGCGCAACGGATTCGCCTCTTCCTAGTGACGACTTCGCGTTTCATCCTTCCGAGATCTTCTGTCATCCACGGTAGAGTGAGTTTTTCTTTATTCTTAATTGTGGGTATGGTTTCTTCACAACTTTCTTTAACTGCTTTCGTATATAATTCTACTATAGTATCTAATTTCTCGGGGTTATCAATTTCGGTTATTGTCTGTATAGTGATTTTATTTTGCTGTAAAATTGGACCCAGCTTCTCACGAAACTGGCCCCAATTTGCTTTTTTCGTATTATATGTCCTAGTCGTTCTATTAATTTTGTGTCCTGCTGATTTTACCAAATTTAACTTAAACTCTATACCGTTGTGGTCAGATCCCGTCAGGTCATCCACTACTCTCCAATCGTCAACTAAGTCGAGCATGTCCGTGGTACATGCTGTTATGTCGGGAAAACTGGTTAGATGGTGATTACCTCTGATAGTATCAAAGGTCGGGGTTTCTCCTTTATTCAGAATTTGCATACCCAGCTCGTCGAGAGTTCCCATCATGTCCTCTCCTCTATAATCGGTTATTTTTCCCCCCCACCACGCACTTTTTGCATTAGCGTCGCCACCCATGATCAGCCTAGATGGTCCTATCTCGCGTCCTACCTTTTTAATGTGCTCTAAGTAAGGTTCTATCGGAGTTGGTTTCGGCTCGAAGTAATATGAGACTAGTGTGATTTCCCAGGCATGAGTTTGGATTCCCACCACTATTATATTATTGGTGGTGAGTTCTGGGTATTGCTTAACGTTTAAGCTTGGGTCAAAAACAGCTATTGCTGCTTTGACTATACCCTCTCCTGGGTTCGTGCACTGGAAGATCCTCACGCCTCGGTAGCCTCCCATGTTTTTGCCTCCTCCTACGTAGGGTTCTTGAATGAGCGCTATTGCTGATTTACGCTTTACGGCTTCTGTCATCAACTCAATGGTGGCTAGTTTTTGCTTTTGCAAATTTACTTGAAGTACGGTGTACGGGGGATTTTGTGCCGAGGAAACTTTAGCAATAGGCTATAGTTGATCTAGCCAGAGCATCCCACCGCTTCCTCACTGGGCATTCGGCGCTGAAGGCATTATGCTGGTAGTTTGGGAGCTTCGCTTTACGGCAGTTACAACAGTCTGGCTCGTCTCTGGCTAGCCATCCCGGACAATCAGCCTTCAGGTGAGATTCTCCACAATGGCTGCACTTGACAACTGTTTCGCTGCAGTGCTTCCTTCCGTGCCCGTAACCAAGACAGATAGAGCACTGGACCAGTGGTGATTGATCTTCAACACGTATGCGTTGAATGTCAATACTTACTGTAGCTGCGTCCAGTGCCCTTTTCCACAGGGTCGGTGATACTCTGGCAATCACATGGGCTTGGTAGGGGTTTCTTGCTTTCTTCCTATATTTAATGTCAAACTTGTCCTCCCCCTCGCCGAGGTTACGGAAAAGGTCCCGGTTCTGACTCCTCAGACATGCCACGATTTCCTCGTCTGTGTGAACATTCATGACACCTCGGAGGACCAGGAGCGGGCTCTTGTTTTCCATCTCCTCGACGGTGAGTTGGTTTCCAGCTTTCTCTATTCGTTCCTTTACCTTGTTTCTTTCCTGTACCGTTTTGAAACCGATTATAACCTTTTTGTCTTTGGCTTTTCGCACTTTTTCAATCTGTATTCCACCATCCTTGGCATTTAAGGTTTTCCTCATTTTCTCCATCACTTGTTCGGCTGATTCCGATTCATCCCTTGAAGTGATGATGATGGAATGTAGTGCTTGGTGTTCAGTAGTCTTTTTCTTTGGTTCGCTTGCAGCCACACTTGCATAGGTAATAGTTTTCATAATTTCTTCTTGCTTTGCTATAGTGTCTTTGAGGTCTTTAACCCCATCTTCACTTCCTTTTATAAGTCGACTATGCTCATCTATATGATTTATCAGCCCTTGTTCAGTTTTATTTACTAGTTCAATTTTGGCTGTCAAGGCTTCGGTTTGTTTTTTGCAGTCGATTAAAGCCCTCTCGTGCTTGTTCATGCTCTCAATGAGCCTGGTCATCTGGTCATTTTGGGTCGATTTCACTTCAATAGAAGTAGCACCCACTAGAGCTTTGTTTCCTTTCATTTCCTTATTTACCTGATATTCGCCTTCTACAGCCTTTATTAGCTCGTAAAGGTTGTCCACGGCTATTCCGACGTCTGTTTTGATTTCGGCCTTAGTTTTCTTTGGATCACTTAGGTGTTTCTTTGCTTTTGTGTGCCATAATTTTGCTTCCTCTAGTCTACTTGTTGGATTTTTCTCCTCTGTTTGTGACTTTTGGTCTGTTATGTCGATATTCTCAAACACAGACATCTTCGTCTGTAGGTCAGAAGAAGCTGGCATTGGGGTCTTTTTTGTTGGAAATTTCAGGTTTATTTTCTTCGGCGGTGTCGATTTTTGTCTCTTAGTCTTGTCCCCCTCCGGGGTGAAGGTCTTATTAAGTTCAGGCTGTGAACCCGCCTCGTTCTGTTTTGGTGCTTTAATTAAAGCCTCTGCGTCTGTTTTCTTTATAGGGGGTTTCGGTGCCTTTGAGTTCTCGTCTTCGTTTATTTTCCCTTTGTGGATAGCGGGGGAACGAAAGAGTGACATTTTGATTGCTTGTTTAAAACCGCGTTAAGTGTGATAGAAGGAAGGATAAGAGGAACTAGTAACGTGTTTATAATGCTTGGTCCAATAAGACCAGCGATCTGTTTGTACAATAGTACAGGGTCTTTGTTCAAGACAATAAAATAAATAAAATATAAAAAATATAAAACAACAATATCTATCCAAATTTTTGTCAAACAGGAATAGTAAGAGTCAATAAACAAAAACTAGTCAATAGAACAAAATATGCTATAAGCTGCGTTACATAAATTACGAGTCCCAGACTCTATGTCTTTCTTATGTACAGTAAATTTTACTGCTGTATATAGAAGCAGCTATCTTAAAATAATATATAACACAATATATTATATAATCATATATTTCTTAGACAGTTTTGTTCCTTTTATTTGCTATTTTGACAATTTTTACAATATATTCCAAAAACACGCTTCTACTTATCTTGTTCGTTATCATCGTATTCATAGTATCTTTTGTTAATTTTGTGTCTGTTTGTTGTTCAAGGTTAAATCTCTCGGCGGCAAATACAGGGCAGTCCAGAAGTAAATGTGCGACTGACTCATTTTCACTTGGGTCGCAGATGCACGCTGGGTTCTCTTTACATTTGAAATGTGTCAAATACTCAGAGAACCCACCGTGCCCTGTGAGTGCCTGTGTAAGTTCTTGACTCATTTTGATTTTACGTACCGTCTTGTACGCTTCAACCGCATCGGGAAAGAACATCTTAGTTGTTGAAGCAGTTTCTCCAGCTTTGTACCTCTCGTTCCATTCGCAAAGCGTCTCCATGCGGATATGACGCTTTGCAAATGAAACCGGACAGAGGTCATAGTCTGGCTTCTTTTTCAGCTTCAAGGCAGCCTCCTTTGCTAACTCGTCGGCTCTCTCGTTACCCTCCAACCCCGCGTGGGCCTTGATCCAAAACAAGGACACGCTCTTGTTTTGGTTTTTACTGCGGTGGATAGCGTCTCTTGTTTCCACTGCCAGGGGATGGGGGGCTTCGGGGTTCACGACGGTTTGGAGGGCTGCCATTGAATCGCTGAAGATCGCGAAAGTCTGTTCCTTCATCTTAATAACTTCTTTTGCTGCCTCGCGGAGGGCCAAGAGCTCGGCCTGATAGACGGTGCTGTACGACGGTAAAGCTAGTTTACGGGATTTGGTTTCAACGTCGCCCTTCCATATGGATAGGGCCGCACCAACTTTGCCCTCTATCTTACTACCGTCGGTGAAAATGCGCACTGCGTAATTGCAGTGTTCATTGTATTGTTCCTGGTCTATCAAGTGCCTCAGCTCAATGGTTTCTTGCATAACTGGATGTGGTGCCTCCAGTGCTGGCGCCATCTGTTCGACTTGCCTGTCACCTAGGACTGGCTGAGGTACCCCCTTCTTGGCCTCATACAACGAAGCCACCTCACGGATTCGGAGGTCAAGAGGGAGCACTCCAGCAAGAACCAATGCCGAGTTTAAGGAAGTCGTCCGGTACGCCTTACAGAGCTTTTGAGCGAAGCTGCGTTGGATTGCATCCAGTTTGTTTTTGATCTCCAGTTTTTCAGCTGCCGGCGCCCATGTATTTGCCGCGTATAATATTATGGGTTCCACTGCTGCCGTGTATATACATCTAATTATGTCAGGATGTAGACCCCAGCTAACTCTAGCAGCCCTTGAGAGCTGGTGGTAGACGGCCGTGGCTTTCTTACAGACGTTTGCGACGTGCTGTTTAAAGGTCAACTTGTCATCGATAGTCAGCCCCAGCAGCTTTACTTCGTTTGACATGCCGATGTCGATCCCGCCCATGCTCAGGCGCGGGGTGCCATATTTTAGCTTCCTGGTTATGACCATGGCGCAAGTCTTGTGTGGCGCAAACCTCAGCTTATTCATCACACCCCACGCCCGAACATACTCGAGAGCGGCATCGGCCCGTCTCTGAATGTCCTGGGCCGTTTTCCCATCGAAGACAAGGACGACATCATCTGCAAACGCCTGCACATAATCGCCTCTTGATTTTAAACCCTTGAGTAGGGGGTCCAACAACAGATTCCAAAGTATTGGGCCCCCTATAGATCCCTGTACACAGCCTTTTTCGGTGCTCTTTTGGTGCTCTACATCTAGATAACGTATAGCCACCGTCCTATCTGTCATATAGCTGTTCCACACTCTTCTTAGATTTACTGGGCATTTTTCTTCTGCCAGTCTGGTCTTGATGGCGGGCCACCATGCGCTGTCGAAGGCTCCCTCTATATCCAATGATACTAGCGTTATTATTTTCTTTTCATCTAACTTTCTACGTATGTGTTGCATAAGGATATAGAGGGAGTCCTCGGTGCCCCTCTGTGGCATAAAACCATACTGGCAGGGACTCATGCGTGGGAGGATGTGAAATTTCAGTCGTGCCACTAACATTTTCTCGTATATTTTGCCGAGCACTGGCAAGAGACCGATCGGCCGATAGGATTTCGGTGTGTGGTAGTTTTCCTTTTTGGGCTTTCGCAACACGACTACAGTGGCTTTTTTCCATTTCCTAGGGAAGTACGCTAGTTCTAGGCATTTATTTATAATAGCTAAGAAGAGCTCTGGGGCTGTGTTAATGGCATGTAAGCATATGTCTGCTGTCAGTCCGTCGGAGCCGGGGGCTTTTTTGGGGTTGAAGGACGCTGCTGCTCTTTTCAATTCGTGAAGAGTAAATTCCGGATCATGGTTACCATCGTCCTCCTCATTTACTCTTTCTGCCATTTTTCGCACTTCCTTATGTTCTTCGCTGTCTTCTTGCTCGTTATCTTTTGGATAAAATGTATCCGCTAGCAACTTCGCCGATTCTTCAGCGTCCAACATCTTGCCTTCGACTTCCATCGGAAGATCTTCTTCTCTCTTCGCAGTTTTGCCTATTACTCTATAAATCCCCTCCCAGACCCCCTTCTGTTATTATCGTTAGTATTGATCCAACGTTTTGTTCTAATTTAGCATTTCATCCTTTTTTTTTTTTTTTTTTTTTTTTTTTAATTTTCCTATGTTGATTGGGTTTTTTTTTTTTTTTTTTTTTTTTTTTTTTTATTAGTAAAAATGTTACGATTATAACTATATATTCTTGATATTAAACTTTTATATAAATATTCTGTGCTTTTAAAATTTTGAACCATTCTCTTTTCCTATTACAGTGAGGATCTTCATTGCGTACCTGAGGAACTCTTCTCGTCGAGTTTGATCCCTTACGATTGTTGGTAAGTTTTCTACGTTTAAATCTGTTTCCATTCTGTTTTCGTATTCGAATCGCAATGCGCCAAATCGTGGGCATTCTATCAACACGTGTTTAACATCTTGTACAGTTTCGCTGTCACAGGTGCAGTATGGACTATCAAGCAATTTAAACCTGTGTAGATATTCTCGAAAGCCTCCGTGTCCCGTGAATATTTGTGCCAACAAATTGTTCATTTTAAGTTTGCGTAGGGTTTTGTAGGCTGATTTTATGTCGGGAAAGAACATTTTTGTGACTTCTCCCTGAGTAGCCTCTGAGTATCTATTTTTATGTCCGTCATGGACCCTGGGAATGGAGGACCCAGGAGTGTCGGACTCCTACCGACTAAAAACCATTGACTACCATTTCTTTATACCCCTGACATACGACGTCAAGGCCTTTTTATAACTTTATTAATTTTACAAACTATTTTAATATTTTCTATTTTAAAAATAATTATTTTACACAAAATTTACAACTTATTTCGTTTTTTATCCTGCTTTTTATATACTACTTTCCTTATCACTAATTGAGTATATTCACTCTACACCATAATATAAATCTTAAACATACATATACATAATGCAGATACAATACACTCATTAGTGCTTACCCTCTCTGCCATTTTATATGATTACTTATATTCAATATAACTAATGCATATTGGCCTACTCATCTATCCTTATTCTTATTAATCACTTTCTTTGCAAGGTTCTTACAATAAATCAAAAACTTATTTCTAATTAACTTATTTGCCATTATGGACGATATACTATTTATATTAATTTCTTGCTCTATCTCTATTTCTAATTCTAGTCTTTCTCTAGCATATATTGGACATTCTGTCAAAATATGTATTATGCTCTCCTTTGTTTCAGGGTCGCAGGCACATGCCGGATTCTCCTTGCACTTGAACCGGTTTAAATACTCGGAGAACCCGCCATGGCCCGTCATTACTTGCACCAGAATGGGATCCAAGTCTAGTTTTCTTATTATTAAGTAGGACTCCGCGCCTGGGAAGAAGACTTTCGTAGTGGAGGCCGTCTCTTCACTTTTGTACCGATTGTCCCATTCGTCAATCGAGTTTGTACGAATCACTCGCTTGGCAAATGACACAGAGCAACTGGAAACAATAGTAGAGACTTACGAAAATTCAATAACAGAAACATGTAAACAGACAATACCCACCAAAAAGAAATCAGAAACACTTACGTTGCCATGGTGGACAGATGAACTCGCCAAGATGAAAGCTGAAGTCGCCACCAGGAAGAGAAGAATACCACGCGCAGCACCCGTCCGTAGGAAGAGGGTCATCGAGGAGTACCTGCAAAAGAAAGAGGAGTATGAGCTAGCAGCCTCAAAGGCTGCTATAGACAGCTGGAAAGAGTTCTGCGAGAAGCAAACAACAGAAGGGGTCTGGGAGGGGATTTATAGAGTAATAGGCAAAACTGCGAAGAGAGAAGAAGATCTTCCGATGGAAACAGATTTAAACGTAGAAAACTTACCAACAATCGTAAGGGATCAAACTCGACGAGAAGAGTTCCTCAGGTACGCAATGAAGATCCTCACTGTAATAGGAAAAGAGAATGGTTCAAAATTTTAAAAGCACAGAATATTTATATAAAAGTTTAATATCAAGAATATATAGTTATAATCGTAACATTTTTACTAATAAAAAAAAAAAAAAAAAAAAAAAAAAAAAAAAACCCAATCAACATAGGAAAATTAAAAAAAAAAAAAAAAAAAAAAAAAAGGATGAAATGCTAAATTAGAACAAAACGTTGGATCAATACTAACGATAATAACAGAAGGGGGTCTGGGAGGGGATTTATAGAGTAATAGGCAAAACTGCGAAGAGAGAAGAAGATCTTCCGATGGAAGTCGAAGGCAAGATGTTGGACGCTGAAGAATCGGCGAAGTTGCTAGCGGATACATTTTATCCAAAAGATAACGAGCAAGAAGACAGCGAAGAACATAAGGAAGTGCGAAAAATGGCAGAAAGAGTAAATGAGGAGGACGATGGTAACCATGATCCGGAATTTACTCTTCACGAATTGAAAAGAGCAGCAGCGTCCTTCAACCCCAAAAAAGCCCCCGGCTCCGACGGACTGACAGCAGACATATGCTTACATGCCATTAACACAGCCCCAGAGCTCTTCTTAGCTATTATAAATAAATGCCTAGAACTAGCGTACTTCCCTAGGAAATGGAAAAAAGCCACTGTAGTCGTGTTGCGAAAGCCCAAAAAGGAAAACTACCACACACCGAAATCCTATCGGCCGATCGGTCTCTTGCCAGTGCTCGGCAAAATATACGAGAAAATGTTAGTGGCACGACTGAAATTTCACATCCTCCCACGCATGAGTCCCTGCCAGTATGGTTTTATGCCACAGAGGGGCACCGAGGACTCCCTCTATATCCTTATGCAACACATACGTAGAAAGTTAGATGAAAAGAAAATAATAACGCTAGTATCATTGGATATAGAGGGAGCCTTCGACAGCGCATGGTGGCCCGCCATCAAGACCAGACTGGCAGAAGAAAAATGCCCAGTAAATCTAAGAAGAGTGTGGAACAGCTATATGACAGATAGGACGGTGGCTATACGTTATCTAGATGTAGAGCACCAAAAGAGCACCGAAAAAGGCTGTGTACAGGGATCTATAGGGGGCCCAATACTTTGGAATCTGTTGTTGGACCCCCTACTCAAGGGTTTAAAATCAAGAGGCGATTATGTGCAGGCGTTTGCAGATGATGTCGTCCTTGTCTTCGATGGGAAAACGGCCCAGGACATTCAGAGACGGGCCGATGCCGCTCTCGAGTATGTTCGGGCGTGGGGTGTGATGAATAAGCTGAGGTTTGCGCCACACAAGACTTGCGCCATGGTCATAACCAGGAAGCTAAAATATGGCACCCCGCGCCTGAGCATGGGCGGGATCGACATCGGCATGTCAAACGAAGTAAAGCTGCTGGGGCTGACTATCGATGACAAGTTGACCTTTAAACAGCACGTCGCAAACGTCTGTAAGAAAGCCACGGCCGTCTACCACCAGCTCTCAAGGGCTGCTAGAGTTAGCTGGGGTCTACATCCTGACATAATTAGATGTATATACACGGCAGCAGTGGAACCCATAATATTATACCG
>JARACY010006969.1:0-12295 GCA_029255725.1 Scrobipalpa atriplicella
ATAATGATAAAAAGGACGGACATAGAAGTACCTACATACATACATACATAAATCACGCCTTTATTCCTAGTGGGGTAGGCAGAGCAAAAACGACCTAAACAAAAGTCGTTCCGCCACGTCTGACAAGTTTTGAGTATTACAGATGATAATGTATATTGCTATAGTGACAGGTTGTCAGCCCATCGCCTACATTACAATACTGAAACCCTCGGATCCCTTAGCTGATTTTTACAGCATGCCCGGGATGAGATGCAGCTGGCACATTCTATGTTTTTCTGTCACTCCCAGTCCAGCATGGAAGTAATTATAATTATAGAAAGTTTAATAATGCGCAATAGGTATGTCTATAATTTGTTATTATTTGTTGTTGACCTTTGCGGTTGATAAGAGGAACGAGAATCTTGCCTAGCAAGGTTAAAGTATAAATTTAAATTGTTATTATGTAATTTATGAATCGTTTAATATAAGTTTTGAGACTTTCGCGCTTGTTTGTGACCATATGACGCATGAAACTGCGTTGAAATATCGAGGTAACAATATAATCGCGGTAATGTCAATTAGCTAGTTATAAAGTGGGCCGTCGAATCGACCAAATTGTTTGGATGTGGTGTCAGAGTTCACTAATGGCCGTTGTCATGGTTTGTGTAACAACATATATTAAAGACAGCAAGACCTACAGATATCTGAAGCACGGAATCATCCTTCCTGTTGCTGCATTGTCCTAAACAAACTGGTAAAAATTTACAAACTTGTAAGATTGCTAACCTCCTAAAGGCATTGAGCTCAGATAGACAGGACTCTATATTAGCGCTTGCCTGTTTCTATCTTCCTTCTTATTTAGTGGTTTTATGCCTGATTTTTTATATGAACTTACCTTCAGGAACGGATCTGTTCAGGAAGACTGGATTGCCTTCAAACGACTGCAACTCCCCATCTTCGTTGAAGTATGCCGTCATGTTACCCAGGTACTTGGAAAACGCTGAAGCCGTCACGACTAATACCTGAAACATCAATATCACATCGTCAACTTTAGTCTTCACGCATTTTGATTTTGCATTCAGTAATTCCTTAAGTAATTCCTCAATTAAATACAGCTATGAACCATAACTATTCTATTAAACTCGTTTAAATTCGTTGTAATCCGTACAGAAATTTAATTACTTTTATAACACATTTGCTCGTAAAGGGTCTCTATTACACCAATTTCAATATTGTATTGTATCTTATTACGTACTTGTGCGTAATCGTAATGTAAAATGCACGAGTGCTGTAAATCACACGAGTTTTTTTTTTAATTAGATAAAACACACTGTTTATCGAACGCTACTTTTTTAAATCTTAGCAAAGAGTTTTTATGGCAGAAAAGTGGTCAACATTTTATAAATAAAATTAACTTTGGGAGATAAAGTATAATAAAATAAATATTTAATACTTTGATTTAATTAATTTTTACAATAAATTACAACCATTTATCTGTAACAGAATAAAAAAAAATATGAATTTACTTTATTAGTAATACTGGCTGGTTTTTGTTTCTTTGTACTATGGCTTAAAAAGAAAGCGTTGATGCGCGCGCATCCTAATTTGTGAATAAGTAAAAATTATTCCGCGCGCTTTTTTTTTTTCGCTGTATTGTTATTTTTTTTTATCTAGTTCTATTTATTTCCTCGCAAATATGTTATAAAACGTCGTACGACATACGTGCGCTTTGATAATTACAGCCTCTGCCTTCTTATAGCCCTCGCCTACGGCTCGGGCTAGCAATATCGCCTCGGCTGTGATGATCAACCCACCGCACTTATATCGTAATGTACTATTCATTATAAGAAACAAGACCCTATAACCTATAACAGCACGGTTTATGAAGCTTCTATACGGCTTCCTAGTCTTGTGATCATTCCACCTTAGCTCTCACGGTATGCATCGCACTCTGCTATATCACTAGAGGATCTAGTAGGATAGTCTTGTAGGTGTTATAGCTACATTGTTGCTTACCAGAGGCTTTGCTATTATAGAGGGTAGTATACCCTTTGGCCAGCCCTCGCTTCTTGATTTTGTTTACATTTAAAGTTATATTTTTTACTATTGTGATCGGAGGTTATACCCCTCACCTTATGTTCAGGCCTGGCAGTGGTCTGCACGATGATCGGATAAGGTCCGGAGACAGTCTCGTTGCTAGGAGCTGTGCCGTTCCAGAGCAAGCTGTGCGTGTGACCTCCAACTATAATGTCCAAATGGTCACCCACTTTCCCTGCCATTTCTCTGCAAAACAATAAAATGGTAATGTTTGTGAGTTTGATTTTTTAAGGTTTTAGGGTTTTGTGCAAAGCCCGTCTGGGGGATTTCCACCGTCTTGCTTATTTCTGCCGCCAAGCAGAAGTGTTCGCACTTCTGTGTTTCGGTCTGAAGGGCAAGAGAGCCAGTGAAATTACAGGCACAAGAAACATCTAAGCTTAGGTCTCACGGTGTGCAACGCACTCTGCTATATCACCAGGATCTAGTGGGATAGTAGTAGGTGGTATGCTGCTTACCGTCAGGTGGGCCGTATGCTTTGTTGCCACTGTACAACAAATAAGAATAGCATCATCCCTTCTGTTCTAGCAGATCTACTTCTTCTTATCGAGCAGGATTTCGAGAAGACGAACTACCCTATGCTATGTGTCAGAGTTTTTTAACCGCGATTTTCGGTAATGACGGCCTATCTCCCAATATCCCAGAGATAGGCCAACTGCGCAGGAGTTAGTTTTTAGTGCCCACGTGTTTGTGCATAATGTTAAGATAAATATTCATAACTTTGGCTGTATAATTGTTTGCTATTGCCTTTGACGTTTCATGTAAGAAAAGTTTTAGTCTGTGATTTTGTCTTATCTGTCAATCTGTCTTTCCGGTCCATTGCAATTCCGTGTAATTTTTATGTTTTAATTTTATCGTTTGACATCATTAACAATTAATGTAAATAAGCAATTTCATCAGTCTATTTTGGAAATAAACTTCGAGTGAAATGCCGTGATGGTTTGATTTGAGCTGCAGCCCTGTTCCTTGTACACTCACACTACGCACACCACACAAAGGTTTCAAGAGGTTATGTACCTAGCACGAAGAAATCCAGAAGATCTGCTCATCATCACTTTATCGAGCAATACAACATCAAAGCGAAGAATCTGGGAAGTTCGGTACGGAACAGAAAAAGGGCATCCTCATAGCAGCATAACCACACGTACGGCAAAATGTCAAACAATGGCAGTGCTATGCAGCCGGCCTCAGGCAACGGCGCCGGAGTATTTTCAATAGAGAAGTTGCGTGGATCGTCGAACTACGTCTCGTGGAAATTTGGTATAAAAATGGTGTTAATTATTGAGAATCTATGGCAATGTATAGAAACACCAGTAACAGATGGTCAAGATCAAGAGTCCATTGACACCGTCAAGGATCAAAGAGCATTAGCCAGAATTTGTCTGAGTATTGAAACCTCTCTATTTCAATATGTGTGTAAAGCCACGTCCGCAAAAGACGCCTGGAATAAGCTAGCAACGATTTTTGAAGACCGTGGGCTCTATCGCAGGGTCCTGCTGCTGCGGCAACTCCATCGTATAGAATATAAATCCTACAACAGCATGCAGGAGTATATAAATGTGATTATGACAATAGTTTCCCAGCTATCCGATATTGGGAAGCAGATACCAGATGATGAAGTAGCTGAAATACTACTCTCTGGGCTACCTGCGGAGTATGATGTTCTAGTAAGTAACTTGGAAACGGCGTGCATAAGTTCATCACTCACCAGCGAGCTTGTCAGGACACGTCTGCTTCAAGAAGAAATGCGAAAGAATGGAAATTATGAAGCAACAACTTCCAATGAGAGTGCTTATTTCATCAAGAAGAAAAACCTTGTCTGCAACTACTGTGGAAAACCAGGACATTTACGGAACAAATGCTTCAAGCTTCGCAAACAGAAGAAAGACAAGACTGAAAAAGCATTTATTGTGACTGACAGTGCCTATTCCGTTACTCAAGAGGACTTTGTTGTGGACAGCGGCTGCACTAATCATATGACAAAGAACAAAGGATTGTTAAATAGTTTCAAGCCTAACAAAAGTCATGTGTGTATAGCAAATAACGAATACTTAGATTGTGAAGGATCAGGTAAATTAATAATTCCTTCCTCTAGTAATTATAGTTTGCAAATTGAGGCTATGCTCGTCCCCAAATTAGCTATGAATTTACTTTCTGTTAGCAAATTAGTTAATGGGCATTTTAATATTCTTTTTGATAAGGCGGGGTGTCACTTATTCAGTGATAAGAACTTTGAGGTCAAGGGTGAGGTATTAGGTCATGCATCCAATGTCAATGGTGTCTATAAGCTAGATAGCATCACACCAGGTAAAAACACTTCACTGCCATTGGGGTACTCTTCAGATCTTCTGAAGAAAGGAGTTCAGGAGAAACAGAGTGCAATGTTGGTGTCAGCTGGGGTCTGGCACAAGCGGCTGGGACACATGAGTTACAGAGGTATGTGTGCTTTGCGAGAAAAGAATTCTCTTATTTTTCAGGGTACTGAACAAGAGATATCTGGCTGCGTTGCTTGTATGGAGGGCAAGCAAGTTTCACAAGCTTTTCCCTCTGGTGAAGCTAAGCGCGCTACTCGTCTGCTAGAGCTCATACACTCGGATGTCTGTGGACCGATGCCTACAAAAAGTTGGGGCGGTGCGAAGTATATGCTGACCTTTACGGACGACTTCAGTAGAAAGAGTTGGGTGTACCTACTACAGGAAAAGAATCAGGTAATGACCTATTTCATTGAATTTAAAAACTTAGTAGAGAATCAATCTGATGCCAGAATAAAATGTTTAAGAACTGATGGAGGCGGTGAATATTGTGGTAATCGTTTTGAAGCCTACCTCAAATCTCAGGGCATTATTCATCAAGTCACAGTGCCTTACTGCCCTCAACAAAATGGGGTTTCAGAAAGGCTTAATAGGACTTTGTTAGAAAAAGCTAGATGCATGCTACAGGAATCTGGTCTTAGTCAGGAATATTGGGGTGAAGCGGTTATGACCGCTCTTTATTTAAAAAATAGGAGTCCCACAGTTGCCTTAGACGGACTGATACCTGAACAGGTTTGGACTGGTTGTGATGTCGACCTCAGTCACCTGAGAGTCTTTGGCAGCATCGCTTACTCATTGATCCCTGAGCAAAAACGTTCTAAACTAGACTCAAAATCCAAAAAATGTATATTTGTTGGCTATGGTGTTTCTACTAAGGGATATAGACTCATTGATCCTTTATTTCCGAGACGTGTATTTTATTCAAGGAATGTTAAAATATTGGAAGGACAGTTCCTAAAGGATGAGGGCACAGTTCCCTGTTCATCCTGTTATAATAAAAATAATAATAATAATTTTATTGAGCATCATGTTGGTGATAATAACAACCAAAATAATAATGAATTAAATTGTAATAATGAATTAAATATAAATGATAATAATAACTGTGATATTTTAAATACTACGACTGAAACCAACTGTGATATTAGCTCTGATGTATCTAGTCAAAGTGATCATAATAATACTATACTTTCAGGTGTGGACTCTGAGTACTGTACTGGAGATGAGGGGGCGGAGACCGCTGCTAGTCCAAGTCATGAAGACTTGAACGGTAGCTCGTCAGAACCTTACCTGTCGTCACGTCGAGGGGAAGCGGTGTCTTGCGCCGGCCGTCAGGTACCAGGATCGGTCGCCGACACGTCGCGTCCTGTACGTAGTACTCGCGGAAAACCTCCACCCAGGTATGAGGACTATGATCTATCTTTGCTTGTTCAAAATGAGGCAGAACCTCTCACCTACAACGAGGCCATGTTGTCGCCTGATAAAGAAGAATGGCGACTTGCAATGGAGAAGGAGTATAACGCTCTCATCAAGAATGGCGTATGGAAACTAGTCGATCGCCCACCGCATAAGAATATAGTAAAAAGTAAGTGGGTTTATAAAATTAAGACAGATAGCTCAGGAAATAATTGCTTTAAAGCTCGCTTAGTAGCGCGTGGTTTCTCTCAAAAGCAAGGCGTAGACTATAGTGACACCTTCTCGCCTGTTGTTCGACACAGTACACTAAGAACTCTATTTGTTTTAGCTAATGAACTTGATTTAGATATCAATCATTTTGATGTAGAGACCGCATTTTTAAATAGCGATTTGGATGAGCATATCTTCATGGAGCAACCAGAGGGTTTTAATTCTGACAATAGCAAAGTTTGTTTTTTATTAAAAAGTATTTACGGCCTCAAGCAGGCAAGTCGAATGTGGAATCAAAAAGTACATCAGGTTTTGTGTAACAATGGTTTTTATCAGACCAAATCTGAACCATGTGTATACTTAAATAAATGTGATAATAAAATTACTATAATAGCTTTGTATGTAGATGATTTTTATATTATTGGAAATTGCTCTACTCTTAGAAATAAATTGTTACAGTTATTACAGCAGGAGTTCATTATAAAAGACCTAGGTAATCTCAAGAACTGCTTAGGTATAAATATTACTCGTGATAGAGCTAAAGGTATTTTAAAAATGGATCAAAAATCTTACATTTTAAAACTGTTATCACGATTTGGTATGGAAAAATGTAATCCAGTCTCTACTCCCATGATGTTAAACTGTAAATTGGATAAACCAGATGGTGATTGTCTTGATGAAAACACTTACCCATATAGAGAGTTACTTGGTGGTCTTATGTACTTGGCTGTGTGTACTCGTCCTGATATAGCTTTCGTTTGCAGTCAGCTTAGTCAATTCTGTTGTGGCTTTAATATGTCTCATTGGCTCGCGGCTAAACGTGTATTAAGGTATTTGGCAGGGACCTTAAGTTATGGTTTATGTTTTTATAAATCTCGTAACTTAGATATTACTGCGTATACTGACGCTGATTGGGCTAACAATGTAGTGGACAGAAAGTCTTATACAGGATTCGTTATAAAGCTTGGTGGCAATACCATTAATTGGGAAGCACGTAAGCAAAGATGTGTAGCTCTATCGAGCACAGAGGCCGAGTATCTGGCTATTAGCGACGTCTGTAAAGACTTATGTTTTGTAAAAACTTTCTTAAAAGAAGTTTTAAATAAATCACCTGATATTATTCTTTATAATGACAATCAAAGCGCACAAAAATTGTTACAATGTAGAGAATATAGTCATAAACGCTCGAAGCATATTGATTTGAGATACCATTACATTAAAGATTTAATTCATAAAGGTTTTGCTAAGGTAGAGTATCTATCCACAAAGGAAATGCTTGCTGATGTGCTAACTAAGCCATTAGGCTCCGTAAAACATAAATATTTCATGAATGAAATCAATGTAAGAAATGTAGAGTTTTGAATTGTGGGACATTGTATAATTGAATATTTTTATTTGCATGTGTTTGAATATTGCACGACTCTACATAGTTGTTTGTAATGCCTTGCCTGAATGTTTTGATAAAGTAAAGTAATGAATAAGGGGAAGTGTTAAGATAAATATTCATAACTTTGGCTGTATAATTGTTTGCTATTGCCTTTGACGTTTCATGTAAGAAAAGTTTTAGTCTGTGATTTTGTCTTATCTGTCAATCTGTCTTTCCGGTCCATTGCAATTCCGTGTAATTGTTATGTTTTAATTTTATCGTTTGTTTGACATCATTAACAATTAATGTAAATAAGCAATTTCATCAGTCTATTTTGGAAATAAACTTCGAGTGAAATGCCGTGATGGTTTGATTTGAGCTGCAGCCCTGTTCCTTGTACACTCACACTACGCACACCACACAAAGGTTTCAAGACATAACAGGTGCACTCTCTATTCCTTCAATCTCTTATTCTGATGGGACAGAATGACTGACACGACCAGAGAGAAATCATCATGGATCATCTTACTTTTCAGACAACCAGGTGATCAGCCTGCAATATCCTAACCAAACTAGAAACAACAAAACAAAGTCGTTGTACCCCGCCGGGAATCTAATCCGGGACCTCCGGGTCGAGAGCCCATGGCTCAGACCGCTAAACAACGGAGGCAGTAAACCGCTAATAGGTAACAGCTAATAGGTCTCCGACATGGTTTGTGTAATGATCACTAAAGACAGCCACCAGAACTGAGACGGCTTAAGGTGGCAAATTGGCAATAGATCAGAGGTAGCGCTTATACTAGATTGGAACACTCGGGTGAGTGAGACCAATAAAGAAACGATACTCTAAGGCCCGTATTTATAATCAGCTCTCAAGAGTGACAGCGAGTTTAAGTTCAAATCAGAAACGTCATTTCAGTACAAAACGACCTGTCAAATCCATACTTAATATTGCTCTCAATCTTGAGATCGCTTTATAAATACGAGCCTAACTGTCAAAATCCATCCAGCCGTTTCGGAGATACTAGGTAATAATAGTGTAGGAAATAACGGACAAGCGAACATAGTAACCTCAACTTTTGGTGATTAGGCCATGGGCCTAACTAGATATGTTCACTAGGTCATACCAAGTACTTTTAGCTACGGCCGCAATAGTAGATTTTATTACGTGGGAGTAAAATAATATTTTTAAGGCGAGGGCGTTTTTTTGAATCCAGAGCGAAGTGAGGGATTCTAGAGTAGAATCCCGAGCGTAGCGAGGGATTCTAAAGTAGAATCCTGAACGTAGCGAGGGATTCAAAGTACGTCGCCCGAGCCAAAAATATTTTTGCTCCCGAGTGATACCTACACTCTACTTTTCATCCCCCTCTATGAGAAAAAAAGGCGCCTAACTAACACTTGTAAATTTAAATATAATAGAATAAGAATGTTATAGGTAATTTCACTGCTAGAAGACCTCATTTTGAATATTTAATAATTAGTAAAAAGAGTCGAAAACACGGGCTCCCATAAAACCCTGCTGCCCACTCGTGCCGTAGTTCGTGCATTTTCAATTATTTTTTTTTATCAGCCGTCGCGCAGTCTAACCAGCCAGTGTACCATTATTTGAATTCGACATCTAACTATTTTGTTTTCACTCCGCGTCAGTCATGCCAAATCAAGAAAAAAGAAAAAGAGGTTCCAAATTCAAAAAGTGCGATTAATTAAATAGTAGATTTTATTACGTGGGAGTAAAATAATATTTTTAAGGCGAGGGCGTTTTTTTGAATCCAGAGCGAAGTGAGGGATTCTAGAGTAGAAACCCGAGCGTAGCGAGGGATTCTAAAGTAGAATCCTGAACGTAGCGAGGGATTCAAAGTACGTCGCCCGAGCCAAAAATATTTTTGCTCCCGAGTGATACACTCTACTTTTCATCCCCCTCTATGAGAAAAAAAGGCGCCTAACTAACACTTGTAAATTTAAATATAATAGAATAAGAATGTTATAGGTAATTTCATTGCTAGAAGACCTCATTTTGAATATTTAATAATTCGTAAAAAGAGTCGAAAATACGGGCTCCCTATAAAACCCTGCTGCCCACTCGTGCCGTAGTTCGTGCATTTTCAATTTTTTTTTTTATCAGCCGTCGCGCAGTCTAACCAGCCAGTGTACCATTATTTGAATTCGACATCTAACTATTTTGTTTTCACTCCGCGTCAGTCATGCCAAATCAAGAAAAAAGAAAAAGAGGTTCCAAATTCAAAAAGTGCGATTAAAAGTTCTTTTAATCGCACTTATTTTCATAAAGAGGATTAAAATCTCATTTTTACCCTGCTGGGACAGTCTCTAGCAAAGAGTAGAGTAATAGTACCTATGTCGCTTAGAAGCATCAACTTTAGGCGCACTTATATGCGATTAAAGTCGTCGTTTTCGAATAGATGGGATGAAAAGTTCTTTTAATCGCACTTATTTTCATAAAGAGGATTAAAATCTCATTTTTACCCGGCTGGCTGGGACAGTCTCTAGCAAAGAGTAGAGTAATAGTACCTATGTCGCTTAGAAGCATCAACTTTAGGCGCACTTATATGCGATTAAAGTCGTTGTTTTTGAATAGATGGGATGAAAAGTTTTTTTTTAACCTGGTGGTATTTTTTTATATGGATATATTGCTTTTTTTTTAATTAGAATATGAATAGTACCTAAGCATTATCATTTTCTAATGAGGATAAAAACGCAAAGCTAATTGCAGACGGCGCCACCAGCGAGTGTTCCAAAAGAGACCAATGAGAAGACGCAAAACTGATATTGACATTGACATTGACAGATTACTGACCAATCACAGGAAAAAGGAACACTCGCTGGTAGCGCCATTTAGTTCCCAGTTTTTATCCCCATTTCTTTGTCATGTCCGTTATTACTTCCGCTAATAAAGGAATTTAGAAACATGCGGACGAGATACTTGCATACAAAATACGCGCTAAAAACACCCAAACCAAACACAATGCCCGTTGGGCTAGGACAACCAGCTGCAGACAGTCTAGAGAATCGGTACCTGCACTAACACCGCGACTGACCAGCAGACTACTCAGCCTACAACGCAAAGACTTACGTACACTAGTGGGTACACTCACCGGTCACTGCCCACTGAACAAACACATGTACACCATCAACGCGACAGACAGCCCATTGTGCAGGGGCTGCCTTGACGCGGAAGAAACGGCAACCCACGTAATCCTGGAATGCGTGGGAGTTGCAGACCACCGGGCACAAATCCTCGGCAACCCGGGGTCGCTCAAGGAAGCCTGTGAACGTCCCAGGAGACTTCTGAGCTTCTGGAAAGAGCTGGGTTGGCTAAGTTAGCCAACTGTCCCACTCACGCATAACGGACCAATTAAGAGTCTAAATGCGGAAAAGGGAGCCCTTTACAATACAATACAATACAATACGCGCTAAAAACATAACCCTTCTTGACAGTCGGGTAAAAATATGCTTATGTAAGATTTTTCGACAATTTTGGAATCGTCATTTAATACAAATCCAACTCATGTTTACTCCCATAACGAGGTTTAAATTTGGAAACAGCTCTGTCACAATATTATGTTTGCCGATTCCAATATTGAATTTCTTAAAATTTGTAAAGAAGACGAAATTGGGTTGGGTACTTGACTGGGTAGCTTAAAAAATTCAAAACGTTTATACTTAAAACTGATGGCTAAAAATATTGTGGATTTCATTCATCATTTTAAAAAAAATGCACATTTCGATTTTAACAATCGAATTAAAAGTATATAAGTTATTGATTTGATTAGTCAATATTTACTAAAATGTGACGTCATAATTTACTATTTTCATACAAAAAAGCGTTTTTGACATTTCATAAAAAGTTGCTGATTTGACTAGTTGGAAAGTAGCCAATTGATGGGCCGCAAAACAGGTTGGGATCGATTTGCGAATTTAATTGGAATGAAGGACAACATCTTTTCTAGACTAGGTCTTTTTAGTAACATTAATGTTAAAGTTTAAATAGAGCTTACTTCCATGCTGGACTGGGAGTGATAGAAAAACATAGAATGTGCCAGCTGCATCTCCTCCCGTGCATGCTGTAAAAATCAGCTAAGGGAATCGAGGGTTTCAGTGTATTGCAATTTAGGCGACGGGCTGACAACCCGTCACTATAGCAATATACATAATCATCATCTGTATTAGCCCTCGAAACTTGTCAGACGTGGCGAAACAACCTATGTTTAGGTCGTTTTTGCTCTGCCTACCCCATTAGGGATAAAGGCGTGATTTTATGTATGTATGTATGTTAAATAGAGCTAACTGGCAATATATTGGTACAAATTTACTTAACAGCTGATAAAACATGAAACGATGTCGTCAATGTATAAATGCTATCTTGTCTGGTTTAAAAATATTAATGACCTAACAAATTATGATAAGGAAAACAAAATATAGGACACATCAACATGTCAATAGGTCGTGTCGTGGTTTTAAAAACGCGGTCTTGGTTTCCTTACTGTTAAAGTTTTAGTTAAAAAAAGCAGACTAAATAATAATCATAGATTTGTAGAATTCAATACAATTAAAGATGTAGGATTCACAGTTACAAAAATTCTATATTTTTAGTTTTTAGATTTTGACTCTTCGCTATCTGCTATCGTATCCTTTTTAACTTTAAAGCGTTAGTAAAACAAATGAATTAATAAAAAGTCTATGTACCTACATATCGACCTTCAGTCCGCAATGTGAGAGAACTATGATGATGTCCACTCCATTATCTGTTAGTATTTGAGCTTCTTTCTTCACTGCCTCGATGGGGTCCAGAAATATAACATCCTGTGAATTTGAATTCGCCTAGAAAAAAAAATGTTTTAGTATTAATATACTTGTACAATGTACATCGTTATACTTGTAGTACGTCTTTGTGTCTTATGTC
>JARACY010006970.1:0-12292 GCA_029255725.1 Scrobipalpa atriplicella
AACGAACCACAACCAGAGCTCCGGCTGCACGAACTGCGCGCTGAGAAATATAACGGACTTGTCAGGTATTGCCAAAGATTGTCGTTTTGTATATTTTTCAAAAAGTATAAAAATTAGTCTAAATAACGAAAAAAAAAACGTTGTTTTATCTATACATATAATAAATCTCTAGAGGGCTCGTGTCTGCACATTGAATATTTTTGTGATAAAATAATTGCAATATGCATTATTAAAGACACCAGGACCAAAACAACTTTTTTGGAATTTTTGTCTGTCTCTCTGTATGTTATCACATCACGCCAAAACCACTGGACCGATTTTGATGGGACGATTTTTTATTTGACTATGTGTTACCTAGGTTCAAACTTAGGATGTAAATAATCACGCCATCTGACTTAGGGGGTAGGCAGCAAGTTGTATTTTGTTTATTTTTTAACCGATTTTGATAAAACTTTTTTTAAGTCGACTGAGCGTTACTTAGAATGAAGGTAAAAATACAAATAATCACGCCACCTGACTTAGGGGGTAGGCAGAAAATTTAATTTGATTGCTTTTCAACCGATTTTGATGGAACTTTTTTTATTCGACTAAACTTTACCTAGACTCAAAATGATAATGCAAATAATCACGCCACCTGACTCATACATTTCTATTATATTTTCTGTAAGGTTACGTAACACTCTGTATTGTTGCAGGTTATTGAAGCCGGGTTGTCGTACGATAGTTCTGCTGGTGGACATGCAGAGTCGAGTCATGTTGTTGTCCAAATTCCACAAGATTGTTTGGCCGTATCGCAAGTAAGTTATTTTCAGAAAAACATTTCTTTTTACCCGACTACAGCAAGCCAAAACGAAGGGTTATGATTTTAGCAGTCTATGTATGTATGTAAGTATGTATGTATGTTTGTATGTTCCACTGTAGTTCCTAAACTACTGAGCAGATTTTTTTGGGTTTGCTCCTGACTCTAATGTAGGTCATACGTGATCGATGCTGCAATTTAAAAAAAAAAAAAAACTTTGTGCTGGACTCTGGTTGAAAGGGTCTATCAAACCACGCACATCATTTCGTCACGCTCAAAACACTAGAAGTCGAGCTCCAAACATAATTGTGTGTTATGCATAAGACGAGCCTTCTATAGGCATGTTGACTGGGTGGCTAAAAAAATTCAAAACGTTTATACTTAAAACTGATGGCCAAAATAACTTTGGGTCTCATTCATCATTTGAAAAAAAAAATGCACATTTAGATTTAATAATCGAGTTAAAAATATAGAAGTTATTGATTTGAGTAGTCATACAAGCCAGTGACGTCACAAGCTAGTATTTTCATACAAAAAAGCGTTTTTGACATTTCATAAAAAGTTGCTGATTTGACTAGTAGTCAAATAGCGTATTCGGCTCCCAGGCTCAGCCGAGATGAAGCCTTCGTACTATAAGGGACTATTTAGACTATATGTATGTTTTTTGTTCCAGAAACAAGACCTTGTTATTTGCGTATCTGATGGTGGAGCGTAACATCGAGTGGTTCCGTCGAGTCTTACAATTATCACTCGGAGGCTCATGTGGAGAACTCAAGGTAATATATTACATATAGTCGCACCTGTATCCCTTACGGCGTAGGTAGAGCGTCTATGACCTCGGGCATGAAGGCCGACATAAGGCGTTTTCGTTACATCTGACAAGGTTTGAGGGTCATTTTAGAAAGAGCCAAATGTGTATTGCTATAGTGGTAACACATTGAGATCATGACCGGGAAGAGAAGCAGATGGCTGAACATTCAATTTTTTTTCGCTTATACTAGCGTGAAAATAATACATACATACATACATATAATCACGCCTTTATGCCCCTATGGGGTAGGTAGAGCGTAAACAACCTAAACAAAGATCGTTTCGCCACGTCTGACAAGTTTTGAGGGTTGTTGAGGATAGATCTGTATATTGCTGTAGTGACAGGTTGTCAGCCCATCGCCTAAATTACAATATATTGAAACCCTCGAATCCCTTAGCTGGTTTCTACAGCATGCCCGGGAGGAGATGCAGCTGGCACATTCTATGTTTTTCTATCGCTCCCAGTCCAGCATGGAAGAGTCCAAAATAATGAAACATGAAAATTAAATAAGTACTTTTTTTTATTAGGTGAATGCGCGTAACTGCGTGGGCACGGTGCTAGCGCTCAATCCACACCGGAAGTACTTCTGCATCTACCACGCCAAACATCCGGAGTGCGCGAAACCACACAAGGTAATTAATACTCAGCTGCCTCTGTAGTGGTCGTTGGTTCGATTTCCGGTGGCGGAGTCACATTTTAGGGCAATAATAATGTTTTTAGTACTGTGATTTTAGTTTATTTAAGGCACTTTAAAAATTAGCGTGTTTTTACAATATTAGTGTCATTTCCCCAAATGATAATGTCATATCTACAAATTGTCTGATTAAAGTGGACATTTTGTAAAAAACTAAATTGGCTTTAGTTTTTTTTTATTTCCCTAAAGAACCTCGTTGTGAAAGTGGTTCAATTTCGTTGACTAAGCAACCCATAGCAGTATCTTGAATCTCTAACACCCTGTATTGGTGTTACAGCGCATGTCCCGCATGACGCGTTCCTTAGGCGGGGGCGGTGCGGCGGATCCGGAAGCTGGTGCCTTCATAGGCTTCCACACCGACCCTGACTCCTCCTCGGGGGACGAGGCGCCACAAGACTACTCCTCGCCCCTACTGCAAGGTAAGAGTTGAAACTTTGCAGCACCAAGCTGTTTCATTTTCATGGGCCGACGACCCATATAACTCGACGACCCACGTAACTCGACGACCCACAAAACTCGACAACTAACATAACCCGACGACCCACAAAATTCGACGATCCACATAACTCGACGACCCGACGACCCACATAACTCGACAATTCACATAACTCGGCGAACCACATCAAACCGACGACCCATATCAATCCGACAACTCACATAACTCGACGTCCCACATAAGTAGACTACCCACATAACTCGGCGAGCCACATCAACCCGACGACCCACATAACTCGACGACCCTTATCAACCGGACGGTCCATATAACCCGACTACCCACATATCTCAGCAGCTACCCATATCACCCCGACCCGTTTTGCGATTTCTGCGTAACATGTACAATACACTATCCTACCTTATAGCATGACCACTGAATAAAACTACTAAAGAGAGAAAGACAGAAGATAGAATATGAGAAGGGCTTGTGCACTTCCTTTAAACCCTTCTCTATGGCATATATCTATGATATGTCTTTTTATTCACCGGTCATCCTTACATCACTCCATCCACACTTCCTTTCGACAGAGAACCTCCTGGACGGTCTGGAGAACTGGCTGGACCGTTTGTTCGAGGGCTCCACCCACCGCTACTACATCAACTACTGGCCGGATATGACGACCAAATGAGCCGAGTCTGGAAGTGTGGATGGAGTGATGTAAGGATGACCGGTGAATAAAAAGACATATCATAGATATATGCCATAGAGAAGGGTTTAAAGGAAGTGCACAAGCCCTTCTCATATTCTATCTTCTGTCTTTCTCTCTTTAGTAGTAGTTTATCTCATGAGTGCCGCCCGGCCATACTTGTGTGCGTAACTACAGGTTTACTATGGCCATGGACTAGCGTACCTCGATACTCGATAAAAAGGTCAAAATGCGAGCAAACCTAGATGGCGCTGGCATATTGCTCGAAGAGTCCGTCGAAAATTGAAAAAAAAAAGCAATAACAACTTGAACCAAATTATCTTTTAAGATTTTTAAAGTAGAAATACACAATGAGAAATGCTGTTTAAAACATCTGAATTAAAATACATATTCAGTTTACACAATATTTCGCCAATGTCAATAGATGGCGCTGCTAAGTTGCGGTGTACGCAGTTTATAAGGGAGGTTATAAGTCCTCTTTGTTTTATTTTTCCATGCTATGGCGAACTTATACGCACACTGAGACAATGTGTAGGTACATTTAGACACACAATTATGACAGAGCGGCAGTCATGAGATAAAACATCTATACTATTATGATTGCTTATTTGGCCTTCTGAGGTTTTGTTATCGACGATAGGATAAATCGATAGGGCTCAATTCTGGATGCCACATTCTAAATCTAAAATTAAAATACAACTGTCAGTCTCAGATAAATAAAACTGGAATAATACAGAAGATTTATTTTACATTGTTTTACGCATTGTTTGCAAGATTATCGCGCTTCCTAAATTTGACAGACAACACGTTAAATCATCGATTACCCTTTACGGCATACGAGTCCAAATATGACCACATTTTTTTATTAGTTATTCTCACTCAGAAAAGGTAACAAAACAAAAATAAACTATCAAAAATGGGTGGTCATATTTGTACTCGTATGCGTTAATGGTTTAAATAGAAAACCATAGAGAATAAATCTCCTGTTACTTTTCTATTTTATTTTGCTGAAAGTGACAGATAGAGATTTAATTTTAGGTTTAATTTTAGATTTAGCAGGTGGCATCTAGAATTGAGCCTGTCGGTGAAAAAACTTATTTGTTGAAAAAGTATCGACTACTTTAGCTTATCGTTGTGAAAGTTTTAAGTATTAATTTGAAAGCTATTTGATGGATTTGCAATTGTTTTAAAGACGCAATTGTTATGTTATAGGCGTTCTTAGACGGCCGCGTGAAATCAAAAGTTACCAAATTACTGTTAAAGTAATACTGTGAAATGTTATGCCTTGCACATACAGGGTGCAAAAGAAGTGTTTCTTGAGCGAATTTGTGGTTGATAATGTAATCATGAAACTAAATGTTTTGCATGACATTTGAGTATTAAATTCCGTTAAACCTTTTGCATTTTAATGAGTTTCATGAATACATTAAAACCATCAGTATAACGGCTTTTATTTACAGATAAATAAATAAAATAAATAACGACCAGTCTATCCTAGAAAAATATCATCGGTACAATAGCATAATTTAATAATGTAATCTGTATCTTGTTTTGTATTTTAATTTATTTTTTATCTTAAGAAACTAAACTGCCCTTGTATTAAAGTTTTCGACCACTGATTTTTCTTTGTGTGATAGATTTTTGATTAGTCCTTGATTGTTAGTTTTTGTATGAGTATTATATGAGTATTTTTAATCCATGACATGTCTTCGGTTTTTGTTTGAAGCGCAATCCAATCCAAATTCCATAACACATTTATTATGCTTAATCATATTTTTGGAAACAATCTTGATACCCATAATCGATTTGAGATTTAGTTTAGATTTGATTTTATTGTTGGTTATATTTCTAAAACTAATGTTTCGAGTATTATTTAGTCTCATGACATGAACTATAAGTTACTGTACAATTGTTCCATAATAATAGTTTTTTATTTATACAAATAAAACAGTGGTGTGGATTGCGATTTAATCAGAATATTATTGGAATCGTAATGTTTAGATAGTTTCCTCCCCTTTCCATTCATACACCAGAGTAGCCTTTTCTATATTTCTAAAAAATATCCTCCATTACCATTTCTAATAAAAATAAAACATGGGTTCAATTCTATATGCCTCTTTCTTAGGCTAAATTTAAATTATTCTTGTTACATCACCAAAATTTAAAACGACAGGTTTGGTTGGACGAAACATTATGGTTTTTCGATTTATTACCAAGATTTTGGTGCATTTTGCACATAACCTATAATTAATTTAATGTGCTGTCGTAATACATGCCTTTTAAAATTAAGGAATAATTTAAAAAAATATAAATGTAGCGTTATCATTATTATATTAAAACTGATTATTTTATCTAAAAGTAATTTGACTAATTTAAATTTACCTTTTGCAAGTGGCAATTAGAATTGTGTCCCTGCCCATGTTTCTATTTACCTTTTTATCTGGTCACTCTTCTCCAAAGCTGTTTAAATTCAAATTTTAAA
The DNA here is from genome assembly GCA_029255725.1 of Scrobipalpa atriplicella. NCBI lineage: Eukaryota > Metazoa > Arthropoda > Insecta > Lepidoptera > Gelechiidae > Scrobipalpa > Scrobipalpa atriplicella. The sequence continues at coordinate 5,929 of JARACY010006970.1, forward strand.
ACCTGCTATACAGTGGGTCAAATAATAAGGTATAATCATAGCCTTTTGCAAACTTCAACCGTAAGAAGTATCTATATAGTGCCTATTGTCGATGGGTGAACTGACGATTTTCTCCGTAATCACATAAAATAAGTATTGATTAAATAACTAGTCAAATCATAGAATGAGAATTTAGATTAGGATTTCGAAGTACGGTGTGAAATACTCGTACATATAAATACCTACCACTTAAAATACATACAACTTATAAGGGCAACGGAATTTACATTGGTGCCGATTCCAAAACAAACACATAACTTAAATGTCATTTTCTGTCTTAAGAGAACTAATTTTGATCTTGTCAGTTACAATTCGTTCTAAAAATCACAGTATTTGGTCGATCGATACACTTGCACACCACGATTATTATCCATAGATACTTGATTTGACAGGATTATAATTAGTTCATCTGTAGTGTCGTCCCTTTCTGTTTTCTCATGGCAGAAAATCTTACGACAGAAAATGTACTAAGTACTATTGCAGCTACTTATATAAATAATCCACTGGACTCGTCAGTTTCACATCGTACTTTGAAAAATATAAAACCGCTGTAAATATAAACTAGCAGTTTTCACGATACCACAATAATTAGATGTAGAAATACAGATTTGCACCTCATCATGTTCGGATGCGATTCATAAGATAATACCTAATATAACGCTTGTATAAGCTAAAGATAATTTCAGTATACTAATATGATGGAGTCAGTAATATTAGTAAATATTGGTATACTGATCTTTCTTGGTTAAGATAACTTGATAATTCATATATTTGGATAGCTTCCGCTAAAAATATTTCACGATATTATTGAAAAAAGTCTTTCACTTCGGCAGATATTTGAAATTTTGGAAAAAATACAGCTAAGTACTGCAGGGCAATTTTTGAACTTATGTACTGATTTGTACCGTCTTAAAACGTTATGTTCTTTTGTATGACTATAAACGAAAGTGCCACACTATTTAGTACAAACACTTATTAAGGAATATTGACAAGGCACTAGTTTTGATCTAGTACTCTATTATACTATTTCTTTATAACTTACATATTTTAAAATATAATAAAGTAGACGAGTAGAAAAAATCTTGATTTTGTAAATTGTGACACGATTTCATGGCCCTTCCATCGTAAAAATGGGGCCAAGTTGAAATAAGGATTTTTCTCGTGCAAATCACCCATGTAGTCTCTATTTCTACCCTTCTTCCTTGGCACTATCGAATAAGCAATGTAAGTGTAATGATTATTTAAATGTACAAGATATTTAGTCTAGTATGTATTTACAAGACATTTAACTCTTGAAATATTCTATATATCAACGATATCAACCATTTATTTTTAAAGGACGAAATCAATTGGCCTCAAATATGAATGCCAATTTCTAAAGCTTTTAAATTAGTCCTCTCATCATCAGTAAAGTAAAAATTTTAAAGGGACAGAGGGTATTTAGCTGTACTATACTCCATTAATTATTAAAAAATAATTTTCCCCATACTAAAACGGTCATTTAGTATGGCAGGAATTATTTTTTAATAATGAATGGAGTATAATTATCTTTAGCTTTAGACTCGTGTCCCTTTTCTATTTTATTTATTTAACTAAATTTTAGTTTAAGAGCTTTAGGAAGTGGAATTTAGACTAGAGCCAAATGTCTTGCCATTTTTGAGTTCCTAAAACAAAATGTATTATTATTTTTATTATAATTTATTATGAGTGAAATATTATTGTTTTTATTCATGAAATGTGACCTAACGACCATTTAATAATGCCTTTTTTTATTCAGTATAATGATTGTTAAGAAGTTGCTTATTTAGTTTATGTTTACAGTTATCAGAAAGCAAATAACAAAGTACTATGTGCTATAAAATCATCGTCACCGTAATAATGGTCTAATTTATGTATCCCACTTTCTAAGACTATATCCAACGTAAATACCTACTAAAATTTAGAAAACGACAGCTTATTGTCGTCTCTCCCTATTCAATTTTACTTTAGTAACAAAAAGTGACAAGACAGACTAAATTAAATATAGCTTTAGAAAGTGGCATATAGAATTGAGCCCATCAATAAATACTACGTAATCTTGGACCGTGCTCCTCCATCATGCTAGTCAAATTTTTTACCAAATATTATATAAGTACTTAGATATAAAACAATAAATTTACTTGTTAGTAGTTAAATATTATGCTTACCCTGCGAAGTTCTGTACCTAATTTCTGATCATGTCATTTTGTTACATTTCCTTTGTGTTAATGTGGGTTGTCTATAAATATGCATTTTTCTATTGTTTGGCTATAAAAAAAATAAAAATGTTTTATTTCATTTTTATTCTATTTATTTATTTATTTAAAAGACAAGCTTGATTGTATTATAATTCGAATGTTACCATTGTAAAATAATGTGTAAAATGCTACAAGTTAATACAGAGTGTTGAGATTGTATCTTTCCAACAAAAAAAAGAGAATGTAATACTGTTAAGTTCAATTTATCTTTGTATTAAATAAGGCAAAATTTGCGCATTTTGTTGACGTTTATTGTTGAATGTTTCCTCCAATTTTTGAATAAGTGTTGCCATTTGTGAATAATTTGAGGCGCTGTGTTGCCATGTTTTATTGTTAAATTACCACCATGTTGGGTGTTTGTATATGGGTTGTTTACTAAGCTTGTCTGTTCGTACTAATAATATTTTACTTTTAAATTAATTTTATTGTTAAGGAACACTAAATCTATCCTTTTATCTAAATTCCAGTATCAATTTGTACAATAAACTATTATTATTAAAATGTTGATCTTTTATTGCGAGCAAACATCTTGACAACAAAATCAAGTAAATAAAACACACATATAAATTAAATTATCTTTTGTACAATAACACAAAATACAACATTGTCTAACAGTTCACTATTGGACGCATCATTATTGATATTTATCCCACTAAATGCGACTGATGAACTCTTGATTTACGTACTGCATACCTGAAATTCAAATAAATAAGGGTCACTTCTAAGATATGCAACCATCGCCCGTAATGCCTTAGAATATCGTTCAAATCAGCGCGCGCTGAACCGTGTACGCGCAATGGAATATCAAATTTACTTTTATGATTACGAATTTTTTTAGCATACTTATTTGAACTAGAATATTTTCAAATGTTGGAATTATAGACCATGAACTAATTGCTTAGATGTTTATTTTTTTAGAATTTTCCGGTAGATTTTTAGAACCATTTGCCGGTAGATATCACCTTAATGAACTGAGTAAAATACTTCATTATGGAAGGTTCATTTCATCCAAAGGTTAATAATCATTGGCTTTAATCCTACACGAAAAGAAAAAAGCCAGTTGTAATTTCTACAGTTGATTGATAAAATCATGATAATACCGGGTGTAGAGTCTGTTCGAAAAGAGAACAGGCATGGAATTTGAGGGCGCGCATTTGTATTTAATTAACTGTATTGTATTGTATTGTATAAACTCTTTATTGCAATAAAACATAGGTAAATACATTTCAAAGAACACATCACAAGCAAAATGGCGAGCTTATCCCTGACGGGATCTCTTCCAGCTAACCAAAAGAAACAAAGTGCATACAAAGGAATGACACTGGGCAGGGTTCATACAATAACCATTAAACAATGATACAATAATGTTCAAATCTGTAAAATAAACTACATATACATACACACCGACATACACAAATAATATATACATATATATATATATACATATAAATACCTAAATATATATATGCATAAATATATAAATATACAAACATATATATACATTATTATAGCTCTAGTTTGTGCTTCAGGAAATGCATTTTCAGATGTTCTTTAACTGTCGCTTGTTCGTGTGAGGATTATGCCCAAGACTTTGACAGTAACCTTCTACATAAAATTTTGGAGGTTTTAGGTCAAAGACCTAGGCATAAACGCCACGCAACCAGCCGTGGGCTAATTAATACAAAAGTGCGCCCTCCGATTCTATGCCTGTTCTCTTTTCGAACAGACTTTAAGTGACATGACAGCGAAGCGAACCAGACACGGATAGGGGCTGCTTAGTCAACAACTAAACAATTTTCACTAGGAAATTCTATCAGGAAATTAAAAAAGAATGTATCAGTTTCTGTTACGCTGTCCGTTACACCCGGTATTTTGATTACAAGTTACAGCATTCATTACATCACGCGTCTACCTTGGCTCTAAGGCATGGTTGTGAAAATATGTGGTTTTTTCCCCGAAGTAGGTCGTCAATGGTAGCTATTTGTAGTTGCAAAAATCACGACTTCACTGATAGGTATATTGTCTAAAAAAAAATATGGAAAGTAACGATGCAGACGATGATGGAGCATGTTTGCCTAGCTAGATAATGCCTATTCACTCACCCACGTGTCAATCTGCACCTTACTCAAAAACTAGGTTTGTACGTTTTGAGGGTTAGTCCAGATAGATCTGTTTATTGCTATAGTGACAGGTTGTCAGCCCATCGCCTAAGTTACAATACTGAAACCCTCAGATCCTGATTTTTACAGCATGCCCGGGAGGAGATGCAGCTGGCACATTCTATGTTTTTCTATCACTCCCAGTCCAGCATGGAAGTATATCTATATCATTTCCAAAATTTATATGAATTGGTATGTTTAAGGGGTGGGAACCGTTATCGCCTTTTGTATGGAAAGGTAGATAGATAGATAAAATCTTTATTGCGCATAAACATTTTAGAGTACAAGTATAAAAAGGTAGTTTAATAGTAAAGGTAGGAGAATAGCGCGAAGTATTTAAACTAAAACATCTTCGTAAGTCGCACAATTAATTTTATGTCTTGTCATCTTTTTTTTCTTTTTTTTCCTTTTCTTCTTTTTCTTTCGCAACCTTTATCTGGTGCCGACAGTCGGCGGCTGCAGCGCCTATGCCGATGCCCGAACCAGTCATCATAGGCCATATCCGCCTTCGTAGGAACAATGATGATGCTATAGCGCCGAATAGAGTGCCTAAAGCTAGAAACATAATGAAAAATAAATCGAGAAGGCATGGCGAATGAAACGAATTCGTATTGAGCTACCTGTGCTATGTATGTGGGCCCTCTCTGGTCAGAGGGTCTCCTTAAAGCACACTTACTACGGCTGTGTGAGTAAAGGAAAGGAAGGCTGCATCATCCTGACCTTTAACTTGCTAAACTATTTTAGTTTTGTTCAACTAATCTTTTGCAAACGTAAAATCGCTGACCAACGAAGTACTCGTTGCTACTAGCACAAGTTAAAATTTGGCCAGCGTATGTTAGAACGGGCAACACATTATAAAGTTATAGGAATGTAAATATTTACCGCATTTGACTAGAGCGTCAGTAAGACAATAATCAAGTTTCTCTGCAGTAATATCTTTCTCGTCTTTTCCTCTAGGTATTCTAGGCTTTGGAGCGCAGGGGTTAGGCGGTTGGTCCGTATTAGACATTGTTCAATAAGTATAGTCCAATTTTTAAACTATACCTTTACTTAAAATTTAATACCATAATTTATTTCGTAAGTTATCCGCACTGGAAAAAACGTTTTTTTTCCATTTTGCGACAAACTGACTTTATATTTGTGTACAAATTGACGTACACGACATGTTGTGTCACCAGTTTTTTTATGAAACAGGTCTCTGATGAATGAGAATACATTTCTGAATCCTTAGATGAAGAGACTCGTCACGAAGGTGGCACAAATATCATCAGGTCAACCAGGATAACAGAAATCGTTAAACTAATATCTCTTAAATTAAACTATCAATAGCCCCACAAAACTGCTGTTTGTCGATGAGATCGATGAGTCTGTTTTATACACACACACACACACACAAATCACGCCTTTATCCCTAGAGGGGTAGGCAGAGCAAAGTAGGTACATAAAAATTACTTATGCTACTATAAATGGGATTGTTACTTCATTTAATTTAAACTGTTAAGTAGATATTTCTTTAACTTGGATTAAAACTTATGTCTATTTTCTTCTTGTCTCATATCAACAGGTAAAGTATTTAGAATGTCGACATACTAATTAATTACTCTGGGTACCTTTCTTGGCTGCCACGATTATTCATTAGAATTAAATATTTATGCTTTAAACTTACCAGCAAAATTTTACAGATTTTGAATAACTTACTATAATCTCCTTTACAGCTGTTTCTTGTTTTCTTGTTAACTAGGTAATAATTTTATAAATCTTATTTGATGTGTCTAGTTTAGAATACTGTATTCTGAATACACTAAGATTCAAACATACGGCGTTCAGCCAGAGTGGGATCTGCAAGTTGAACTTTGTTTGGAATTAGCTGCGATACGCTAACAACTAACC